>PVKM010000700.1:0-96772 GCA_004027735.1 Carollia perspicillata
ATGTTGGTCCTTGTCTTTCATGACTTGGAATACTTCTTTCCAGCCCCTTCTTGCCTTCAAGGTTTAATCAACTGATAGTCTCATGGAAACTCCTTTGTAGGTAACTGTTTCCTTTTCTCTTGCTGCTTTTAAGATTCTCTCCTCTTTAACCTTGGGTAACTTAATTATGATGTCCCTTGCGGTGTGCTTCCTTGGGTCCAATTTCTTTGGGACTCTCTGAGCTTCCTGGACTTCCTGGAAGTCTAGTTCCTTCACCAGGTTGGGGAAGTTTTTCTTCATTATTTGTCCATATAATTTTCCATTTCTTGCTCTTCCTCTTCTCCTCTGGCACCCCTATGATTTAGATGTTGGAGTGCTTAAAGTTGTCCCAGAGGTTCCTCAGCCTCTTCTCATTCTTTTGAATTCTTGTTTCTTCATTCTGTTCCAGTTGGGTGTTTATTTCTTTCTTTTATTCCAAATCATTGATTTGAATCCTATTTTCCTTTCCTTCATCGTTGGTGCACTGTATATTTTTCTTTATTTCACTTTGTATGGCCTCCATTTGTTCCTTCATTTTGCAATCAAACTTAATTAATTCTGTGAGCATCAATAATTTTTGTATTATTTAATTTTGTTTCTATTATTATGATTTTAATATTTTTGTTTCCCTTTGAGTAAAATAAGGTATCTAATTCATTGAATATTTTTGTCTTCCTTAATACTTACAATTTATTTGAAAGGGTAGAAATTCTAAAATTTTAATATGCAAACCTCTTGAAGCAGAAACATAGTGTCTCACATACATAGAGAATTACCATCTGATTTTGAAAATGATGTATTTTAAAACATTCTATTGCTACCCTCAACATATTATGATACAATAGTTCTCCCCATCTACAGTTTTTTTCATAGTTTTAGTTATAAGTTTTCAATAGCAATTAAAAAATAAAAAATGAAAAATTCTGGAAACATGTAAATCTTAAGTTTTTTAAATAAGCCTGCCTTTTTTTACTATACCTGGCTTTTTAGTACCCCCACCCCAGACATCCAACAATGTGGGCCAAGAATCTAACATCATTTTACATGTGAAACTGAAGTATATCTTGGGTTTAATATACTCTAAATTATTCCAGGAATTCAACTACCATGTACACTGAAGAAAGTTTGTATATGTTTTATGTGGATTTTTCCTAAAGCTGTTCTGTGTATATGGAAAACGCCCTCACAAAGGCAATACCCATAGCAAACCCCACAGTTTTCTAGCTGCACTATAGCTGCCTCATTCACTGTGACTTTAAGTACAAAAGTACGTTCCAAGATACCCAATGGATGCCTGAAATCACAAATAGTACTGAATTCACAAGTTGCAAATTACTTGTTGTGTGGAGTAAATAATAAAACCTCATGCCATCCTTCTCCATCCTCTCACCAAGCGTGTCAGTTGCCCCTCTGTCCACAGTATCCACGCTGTGTAGAGTCACTTAGTAGCCATCTCAGTGATCAGATCAACTATCCAGGTATCACAGTGCTGTGTCCAACTAATCCTTATAGCAACATAAAGCTAAATCATTACCTTACTTCATCTCATCAGGTAGGACATTAGTCATCTCACATCATCAACATCACAAGATGGGTACAGTACAATAAAGTAATTTTGAGAGAAAGAGAGCACATTCATATAACTTTTATTACAGTATATTATTATTGTTCTATTTCATGATTAATTATTATTATTAATCTCTTACTTTGCCTAATTTATAAATTAAATTTTCTCATAGGTGAATATGTATAGAGAAATAGTATATAGAGAGCTTTGGAACTATCAATCAGACATCAGATGGGGGTCTTGGAAACTGTCCCCAGTGGATAATGGAGACTACTGTATATCATTGAACAACATGACTAATTTACCTGCAAATGCAGGACAAAAAGTACAGAGAAGACACTTTCCCATAGTATGATTATTCTTTCTTTTCTTGTCTATGAACAGATACTACTGCTTCCAGACATGACAGACTTCACCTTAGCTGATGGCTTTGCTTTTACCTGCTAAATTAGAGAACAGTGACTATACTGGGCTGGAGTCTCCACCTAATGAGCTCTACCAAAAGAAAGGGAATTAAGGGAACCTGGCCTGTATGTCTAATTAAAGGGCAAGTCTATGGACAAGAATCTGTAGCCTGCCGTTACTGAGCATCTTTTAGAAGCATTTGCCCCACCAGGCTTTCATCTGTGCTGACATTGCTCCAGCTCTCTTCATATTACCTCTGCATCTCAGTGTATTCACAAACATGGGTTCATACTTTGGTAACAATGATTGGTCATCTTTTCTTCTTTTCCAATATTAAACATTTTATTTTATTTTTCCAACAGAGTATTAGAAAAGTCAAGAACTGCACAGAAAATCCATTTAGCATAGTAGAAAAGGAATGTAACATAACATTTATTTTTTAAATTAACACTAGCATATGCATACTGCTTTGCATGGCTAGCCTACTGAAGACCACTGGTAAAACTTTTAGTAAGTGATCTCAAGAAGCAAAACCAGAGACAGGTATTTAAAATGCTGTTTGTGTGTGTGTGTGTGTTTCCCTGATGTGAGGGATCCTACTGAGAGATGGGTCATATATGCAGATGATGTATTCCCTGACCCCAGCCTGGAATAGAACGGGGCAAGTACATTTTAGAATAATGGTAACCTTTTTACTACAGAAAAAATAGACTAACAGATTATAAATTCAGGGTACCTGTATAGAATAAAATACTATAAAGTGTTTAAATTTTTAAAAAATAAATTTTTGTTGCATTATGCAATTTATTTGCTGGGGAAGAAAGTGCAGTTATACATATTTTAAAGAGAGGTTTTAAGAGTCGTGCTCACTCAGTATTGACACACATATTTCTCTTGCAAGCTCTGGAGTAAGGATAAGGAATTAACTTAGCAAGAGAAACATACATCTAAGAAAAGTACATAATAGCATGAATTTGTTTTTAAGGTTTTTTCATATTAGCCCATCCAACGTAAAGTTTCTCTTTAAAGAAGAGTTCATGTGTAAATAGTATTAAAAATGTCAATTTATCAAGTAAATATTTACCTTCCAGTAAAGTATTACAGAAATGCCAGCCCTATCTTCTTTAATTTTTGTCTATAAGTTGAAGTGTTTCAAAACAAACTTTCCCAAGATGTGGTACTTTGGCATGTGAATTATTTTAAGCTGAAGGCAATCAATGACCTGTGGGCTCAGGAAAAAATTCTGCCCCTTCCTTAACTACTCAGAAAAATCTACATTGGGGGCCTCACCCATAATAAGGGCTATTGCCAAAAATGACTTTTTGTGACATATCTATATAGCAGAGTAAATATCTAATTATTAAATATCTGACCTTCTTACCATACTGCAATGACTTCCCCCCTCTCTGAAGCCTCAGGTGTTCTACCTCACCTTTAGCTCAGCATGTCATACATTATTTTAGCTGAATGTTTTCAAATGTCTCACATAGATGAAGTTTCCATATGCACATATGTAATTAAAGTTAATTATTTCTCTTCTTAACCTGTCTTATGTCAATTTTATTATCGGACTAACAGAAGTACCTAGAAATTTAGAAAAAAAAATTTCTCCCTCTCCTAAATGGTATTGGTGTATTATCTTATAAAAGGTAAATTTGTATCTTTCTAGGACAAATAAGAGCTCAAAGAGTTTGCCAGGGTGCATTTGGCACAGTATTATGTTTAAATTTTTAACTTATTTACATTAGTTATGTAGCATTCAAGGCATAGGCTTTTGTGTGTTTAGACATGATGGTGTTAATATTTTTGGTTGTCAGAGATAACGCATTATAAAGCTGAGTTAAGGCAGACAGCAGGGCTCTGTGAGCAAGACAGGGATTGAAACCTAAAGTTAGGAGTTCTGTTCTTTGCTCAGCCAAAGACTCAAGGTGTGACCTTAACCTTTACTAACTATGTAATTATTCTACCTATAAAAGAAAGATTACTGAAACACAAGGAAATATAAAGTTTTACAGAGAAAATTATGAACTTAGGTCTATTCTAAGAGGCATTTGATCAACATTCTTAAAAGTAAGCAAAAAATTGTATCTCTTACTGGTTTTTAATTTCATAGAATCAGTCTCTGGGCCACAAGTAGATTTGGAATTTCCTCAGTTTTAACTTTCCACAACACTTTATTTAAGTTATAATATGCAATAATATCTTTGTAAATCAGATCTTTTGTTTTTAGCTGAGGAAAAGTTTTAGTATTATTTTAGGTATCTTGTCAATCTTATTTTTCAATTAAGAATATGGTTTATACAGCCTTCCTTCACATATCTACAAACTTGTACCAGTCACTTGCTGTAAGAACACACATAGTAATTTAAAAATATGTATTAAAGGAGAAGACATTACTGTATAAATTACATATGAAAATCACTGTCAATCTTATTTTTCAATTTAACTTTCTTCTAGTTTACCCATAGATAGGGATGTTAGATAAAGTACAGGATACCAGCTAAATTTAAGTTTCAGATAACAATGATTCTTGTTCTTTTACACTAACTATGTTTCATACAATATTTAGGACATACTCATACCAACAAGAAATTATTATTTGTTTATATGACACACAAATTTAAGTAGAAATCCTACATTTTTAAAAAGCATTTTATTTGTTTATTTTTAGAGAGAGGGGAAGGGAGGAGAAAGAGAGAGAAAAACATAGATGTGCAAAAGATACATGGATCAGTTGCCTCTATCTAGCATGTCCCCAACTGGGGACCCTGCCAGTAACCCAGGCACATTCCCTGACTGGGAATCAAACCCGCAACCCTTTGGTTCACAAGCCAGCACTCAATCCACTGAGCCATACCAGCCAGGGTGGGAATCCTGCACTTTTATTAGCTAAGCCTGGCAATCTTCTTCATAAGTTAAGTTTTCACCTTGATTCCTTCTCTAATTGTTATTTGTGTTACCATTCTCCTGAGGTGGCATTAGACCACTTTGGGTCCCCATGGTAATTTGTAATTGCCTCTTAGAATACAATGAAACACTTTGCTTATTTATCCTTTGCTCTCATACTAGAAAATGAGTTCTTTCACACAAAAAATGCCACATCTCATGGGTTCCATTACTTTGAAACAGACAGAATTCTATCAGATTTAATATGCAATCTGTATGAACAAGATACATAATTCTCAATGATATCTTCTCACCTGCTTTCTCTGGTTTTCTTTTTTCTTGAAGAAAAATTACAGCCATTTGTCATAAAATAAGACAAACTGACAACGGTAAAATTTCTCATATACCATTTTGGAAAATATGTGTGAATTGGCATTAATTGCAAGAACCATTACAAACATTTTATTGCCATTAACAGTTACAAAATCAAATATTGACAGGGGTTTATCTCTTTTTATAAATTTTATTACTTGTGTATGTACCAAATATTTATTAAGTACATTTAAAGTTCCAGGCCACTGTTTATATATATATTTATACAAAAACACCCTATATTTAGCATTATCAAGCAGTGGTAGAGAGCAGAACTCTAGGATTAGAAATATAGAGTCAAACTTTCTGTTGCCTCTTCCTAACTTCTAATCCAGCTTTTGCTACTTTACTAGCCTAGTGTGAATAATAAAAGAGGCAATACATATAAGATACTTAGTTCCTTGTGTGGCTCAGAGTAAGAACTCAACAAATGGTAGCTGGCATTTTTATTAGAACAGACTACCTTTTTAAAATGGTGTTATTATTTACATGTGTTAAAACATATTTTCTTGAGTAGATGAGAAAGAGGTGGATTTATAGGTAGGATTTTAATCTAATTTACAGGTATTCACATAAGAGAGTCACTCACAGGGTCATCTGAAAAGGGTAATGTAATCAAAACCTAAAATGAATGAGAGATGAGATAGAGACAGAGACAGAGATAGAGATAGAGATAGATAGGTAGACAGATTGAGACAGATGATAGAAATGAGAGAATTACCCATGTAAATTGCTAGCACTTATAAAAGAAAAAAAATAAATTTTTCTTCCATCCCTATCATTAATCTTTTGCATGAAGAAATGTTTGTTCTTCAATGAATATCTTGTCATATTTTAGAATTTAGTGTATATGCTCTTAACCACAAAGAGGCATTATTTTGTTCTTGTTAAGAGAGATTCTTAAGGTACTCTTTTTACACTTGATGTATCAAAACAAGTAAGTTAATTGCCTTTTGAAAAAGTAGAAATAGATTCTAATTACCTTGCTGACAAACAAAAATGGCCATTTTGTACCTACACTTTCCAAGAGTATCCAACATTTTGGTATCTCTGGGCCACACATTAAATACATTGCAACACGTAATCACAAAAAAAAAACCTCATAATGTTTTAAGTAAATTTACAGTTTTGTGTTGGGCTGCATTCATAGCCATTCTGAGCCACATGTGGCCTGTGGAACACCCATGAACACTTTGAATATTTCATTCACATATTTTTATTTTTAATAACATACCTTTTCACATAGGAAAAAATCTAATAAAAATAAGTTAAAAGTAAAATAGTAAGTAATTCTTTATTAAAAAACAATGATAAAATACCAATATTGGATGTTTTATATTACCCAACAACATGATTTCTTTTATAAAATAGACACAGGCTTTTTCACTTTACTATAATCCACACAAGTGACAAATTTAGGAATCCTTAATAAGTTGATCTAAACTTGCTAACAAAAGTTTCTGCTACTTTTTAATATATAAATCATGATCACATATTCTGTATAGAATTGAGATAGTACCCTGTACCCTCTACTAAATTTTTAAAAAATATTAATAGACCAAAATTCATTGAATAATGCTAACTCTCAGACTTCGGCAAATATTGTGGCAATTGTGACTGAAAAAGAAAGTAGGGAATTAGGGAAGGAAGGAAGGAAAGACAGAAGGAAGAAAGGCATAAGAAAAGAAAGGAAGAAGAAGTAGCCTTTTTTAAAAAAATCTCTCAACACCCTTCACTTACCTGTAGATATTAAAGTGGATACACTTATTTGATATAACTTTTATCTCACTATAAACTATGTGCCCAGTGTAGTCCTGAGTGCTGAAGATAAAAGCAAATGTCCTATTCATTCTCCTTAGTGGAACTCATGGCCAAGAAGGAGCACTAGGTAAAGTCATTTATTGTTTTTAATGCATGAGAAGACTTCAAGTTACTCAGAAAAAAATTCTGAATTCAGAATCCTTCGAGGTTCTTCAACAGACTATGCAAATGAACCAAAAAGGCCTATTCTAGAGGGTAGGAAAGCATGTCAAGGAGATGTTGGCCACATGCCACAGGCAAAGCTGTCCAGGAGGAAAAGGTTACTCGGTTGGAAGACCTGAGCTATAGCAAGCTATTCAGCAATATGGAAACATATTCACTGGCACAAGTTATTTACATTTAATGTTTTTCTTTTAGTACAAAATTAATTTATTTATTAAAGTATATTTTATTGATTATGCTATAATAGTTTTCCCAATTTTCCCCTTTATCCCCCCTCTGCCCTGAACCCCTCAACCCTACAGCATTCCCCCCCTTAGTTCATGTCCATGGGTTATACATATAAGTTCTTTGAATTCTCTGTTTCCTAGACCATTCTTAACCTCTTTCCATCTATTTTATGTCTATAACTTATGCTTCTTATTCCCTGTACCTTTCTCCCCCATTCCTCCTTTCTCTCTCCCAGCTGAAAACCCTCCATGTGATATCCATTTCTCTAATTCTGTTCCTGTTCTAGTTGTTTGCTTAGTTTGTTTTCATTGTTTATCTTTTTTTTTAGGAGGTTCAGTTATTAGTTGTGAGTTTGTTGTCATTTTATTGTTCATAGTTTTTGATCTTCAATTTCTTAGATAAGTCTCTTTAACATTTCATATAATAAGGGCTTGGTGATGATGAGCTCCTTTAATTTAACCTAATCTGGGAAACACTTTATTTGCCCTTCCATTCTAAATGATAGCTTTGCTGGATAGAGTAATCTCAGATGTAAATCCTTGCTTTTCATTACTTCAAATATTTCTTTCCAGCCCCTTCTTGACTGTAAGGTTTCTTTTGAGAAATCAGTTGATAGTCTTATGGGAACTCCTTTGTAAGTAACTTTCTCCTTTCCTCTTGCTGCTTTTAAGATTCTCTCTTTATCTTTAACCTTGGGTGACTTAATTATGTGCCTTGGTGTGTTCCTCTTTGGGTCCAACATCTTTGGGACTCTCTGTGCTTCTTGGCCTTCCTGGAAGTCTATTTCCTTCACCAGATTAGGGAGGTTTTCCTTTATTATTTGTTCAAATAAGTTTTCAGTTTCTTGCTCTTGTTCTTCTCATTCTGGCACCCCTATAATTTGGAGACTGGAACATCTAAAGTTGTCCCAAAAGTTACTAAGCCTCTCTTCATTGTTTTGAATTCTTGTTTGCTGGAAAGTGCGGCTGGAGCTGAGCAAGGGAGCTGCATTGTTCCCTCTCTGACACCTCACCCATGGACAGCACCATAGTGCAGCAAAGAGGGTCACCCTGCCCTGGTGAATACCTAAGGCCCATCCCCCTTGTAACTTAACAGGTACAATGAGACAAAGAAATATGGTCCAAATGAAAGAATGGAGCAAAATTCCAGAAAGAGAGCTAAGTGACAAGGAGATAGCCAATCTGTCTGAAGGAGAGTTCAAAACACTGGTAATCAAAATACTCACAGAACTAATTGAGCTTGGTCACAAAATGAAAGAACAAATGAAGAACACCCAAAGTGAAATAAAGCAAAATATTCAGGGAACCAACAGTGACAGGAAGGAAACCAGGACTCAAATCAATAATTTGGAACAAAAGGAAGAAATAAACATCCAACTAGAACAAAATTAAGAAACAAGAATTTAAAAAATAATGTTTTTCTTTGAGAATAATATTGAATTGATTTGGGAAATTTGTTTTGCTTTTTGTGTCCATAATTTTTTCATGTAAATAACACTATTCAAAATGTTTTTTATAAAATAAACATAAAACTTGTGAGTATTTTGCTTACATTTTTCATGTGCATACAGGATCAAAGATTTAATGTAAACTTGTTTCTCATCTGTGACTAATAAAATTCTAAAACCTCATACTCTTTAGTTGGTACAGATAAGTCAAAGATTACTGTTCAGCTTTCTATGAACTAGCCACTCAAAATGGCATTTTCTGGATTATTTAGAAAATTAATGTTTAAGATCATTTCTCTGGAAATAGAAAGGTCAAAGGCCTTCATAACTTACTTGTATTTTTAATAAAACAGTTACAATCAAAGAATTTTTATACTTTATATGTGTATTAGTTTCCTAAGGCTGACATTTAAAGAACCATAAGCTGGATGTCTTGAGACAGGAGAAGTATATTCTCTCACAATTTTGGAGGCTAAAATTCTGGAAATAAAGATATTGGCAGAGCCATATTCTGTGGAAGGCTCTGAGAGAGAATCTGCCTCATGCTTTTTCTTAAGCTTTTGGTGGTGGGCAGTAATTCTTGGTATTGGTTGGTTAGCAGCTATATCACACTAATCTCTTTCTGCCTCCATTGCCATGTGACATTCTTCCTCTGGGTGCCTCTGACTTTTCTTTTTATAAAGAAGAAGTTATTTTGAATTAGTGTCCACCTTAATAATCTTGTTTTGTCTTAATCACATGTGCCAAAACCCTATTTCCAAATAAGGTCAAAGTCGGAAGTACTGAGGGTCACAACTTCAGTCTATTTCTTTATGGAACACAACTTAATCTATAACAATATGATGCTGATGACACAGTTTTTTGTTAAATTTCTCACAGTTCAGTGAGAAAATAGAATATCCACATTAGCAAATAATTACAGATGATGTAACCATCCTGTACACCAGATAATATTGAGTGTTTAATGAATAAAATACTGTGTAGAGACAAATGACCCACTTTAGGAGTTTCACAGCAAATGACAGAAATTTAAAATTTCAAATATTGAAACTTTGATGTTTAGAATTAATCTTAAGATTAGAGATCAAGAAATAGCTAACAACCTCAAACAGGGAACATTTAATTAATTAAATACAGTATTAAGAATTCTACCCAAATATAATATCTTTAAGTGAATCTAATTAGTATGTTGCTATGGTTATATGAATCAATAATTTTTCTGCATTCTGAGGTGGCTATCATATTTTGATTGAATAAATATGTATCTGTGTGTGTGAAAATATATATGTATGTGTATGTATATATATGTGTATATATACATATATACATACACACATATATACACATATATACATACATGTGCATATATACATATATATACATATACACATATACACATATATATGTATATGAGGTCTGTCCAGAAAAAGTCCAGCCATTGTTAATATAATGAGAAGGGTATGCACGACGTCAGTTTAACATGGCAGCCAAGGAAAGTGGACTAGAATGTGCATGTGTAAACTTCACTGTACTAGTGAGTGGGGGGCTGTAGAAGCCATTGAGTGAACATGTGTGTTAAGTGGCCATCACAAACAATGACTGAATGAGTAGAGCATCAAATCAGCATTAAATTTCACATTAAGTTTGAACATTCTGCTGGGAAAACTATTCAAATGATTCAGGATAGCTTTCAAGGATTATGCAATGCAGTGCAGCACACATAAGTGTTGCACAAATGCTTCAAAGATGGTCAAGAATTGGTTGAAAGTGATCCATGTTCTGGAATGCATGAAACAAACAGAACACCTGAGAATGTTGAATGTGTACCAGCTGCAATCAACAAAGATCAGTGACTGATAGTGCAAGAACTAGAAGCTGATCTGGGGATTCCCAAAACTACTGTGTCCAATATTTTGCAGCAATATCTTGGCATGAAACATGTCATGGCAAAATTTATCCCATGGCTTCTGCTACCAGAGCAGAAGGAACATTGTGTTGCAGTTGTTAATGACTTGATTCAAACTCTTACCAATGAACCAGATTTGGCCCTCTCCAAAATTTGGCTTTTCCCAAAACTAAATTCTACTTGGAAAGGGAAGAGATTTCAGGCCGTTGATGAGATTCAGGAAAATATGATGGGATAGCTGAAGATGATTCCAACAAAAAGATGTTGCAGAGTGTTTTGAACAGTGGAAGAGACTCTGGTAAAACTGTGTTGAGGTCCCAAAGTGCATACTTTGAAGAGGGCTGAGGCATCATTGTTTTATGTCCAATGTTTACTCTATCTTGTATCTTCTTCAACAAATGTCTCTATTTTTCATATTACATGGCTTGATACTTTCTGTACAGATCTCATAGTATATATATTCAAAATCTGCATTGGTTTCCTAAAGCTGTTGCAACAAACTACCACAAACTGAGTTCCTTAAAGAAACAGAAATTTACCTTCCTTCAATTATGGAGGGATAGAAATGCAAAATCAAGACATCAGAATAGCATGGTTCCTCTGAGACTCTGGGTGGAATCATTCTTTGCTGCTTCCTATCTTCTGGCCATGGCCTGCAATCTTTGGCATTTCTTGACTTGTAAATATATCATTCCAATATTTGCTTCTGTCATCACATGGCTTCCTTCCTGTGTGTCTGTTCTCTTCTCTTGTTATAAGAAGAACAATCATATTGGATTGAGTCCCCCCAATCTTAACTTGATGGCATCTACTAAGATTCTATTTCCAAATAAGGTGATATTCACATCTACTGGGGGTTAGGACTCTAATATATCTCTTTGGAGGACACAAATCAATCCATTAATGACCTGCATTTCCAGTTGTAGCTTCCACATACTGTCTCCTCTTTATCAGCATAATATAAAATTAATGTGGATTGCCCAAAAGATGATCACTTATTTTGAAAGATGTTTTTGGTATTAATCAAATACTTTCAAAATATATTTTTTTAAACTTTTCTTTTAGAATAAGAAATAATCCCTAGCCTATTTGGAATGGAGAGTTCCTCTGGGTTCTGCTGGTTTGGAGGACATGCCACTGCCAGCCATCCATTCCATCATCTCAGAGAGGTCATGTGCTATGTACTCATTTTTTTTAGGTGAACTAGAATTAAAGTGAATTATATTTAAAAATTATTTTGATAATGCCTTGTTTTTGAAATAAGGTACTATAATTTATCAAAACTGCAGCTAAGAGTCATTGGCATAAAAAATATACTTCTGTATAAATATCTTAATGTATATTTAAAAGAAATGATCCAAATCTTTCATATTTTTCTCCTGATAAACCTTATAATTGATTCTCCCTCTGATTTCTGTTGTCCATCTTAAAAAAAACACTTTTAGTAATGTCCTAAAACAGAAGAATTTCCCCACTCTGAAAGTGGTATAATGATAAATTATTTTATTGTTAAAAGTGGCCTTAAAACACTTTTGAAGAATTTTAAAAATCAGTTATTTTTAAAGATAAATAGAAGTGTATTTTTGAATTAATTCTAAAATCTTGAGTTAGGATAAATCATTTTGACATAAATTTGTATTTGGTAAGATTTTTATTTGCATGTATTAAATGTTCCAAAATACCACAAAATTACCCTTTCAGGAATCGAAACTTTGCCTCTTATAAATTTGGGTTTATCATGTGTAATAAATGAGAGTTTTAAATTTATTTTCTTTTGGCTTACAATGCCCTAAGCTTCCAACTTCATTTGTTATCACAAATTTCTGACCTTAGTGACTCTCTTAGCCTCTCAGTGTCTCTCCTCCCATATTATAAAATAAAGGTAACTGAATTAGTTCATTTCAAACTATACATAGATGCTAACTAAATCACTTTTGAAACACTCATGAATGATCTTGCTTTACAATAACATACTTGGGCAGTTAAGTATTTAGACCCAGAGTAATGCAGAGGGCATAGAAACAGCAGAAGCAGAGCAGGCCAATTCAGACATGAACAATTATACACTGAACCAGAGTGACACACCTGCATTCATTCTGGGGAAATAAGTGCGTGTGACTAACCAATCATCTCCCCTATTTTCAAAGGCAATTAATTAATTGGCAATGTGCAATTCTTGAATACAAACTTGTTTTTATTCAATGTGAGTCATGCAATACAAATTAATGTTGTTTTGTAGAGGTGTACTTCTTCAGAGTGAATGCCAAAAGGCCCAGAGCCTCCCATTACTACTTCTTCTCTAAAAAGAGCAAAGGGAGATTATACATCAGGAAATTTTATCAGGTCATGTCAAACTTGACTCAAGCTTCAGCCACCCAGCTCGTGCCACATTTTATCATTACCACACACCCTAGCTCAGTCATTATGCCCTGAGGTGTCCAAAGGTTTTTAGAAAACAGCAAGACAACTTCATTAAGATTGGCACATTACCAGAAATCCAGGTGCACAAAAGGCTGACAGACATATCTAGTTCATTGTACATCCAGGGCAGCCAGCACCATCAGGAGGCATGATGAGCATTCTTTGGGGACATCTTATTCAATGGCCATGATTTAGGAGGGGGACAGTATAATAACATGTAAAAGATGACTGTTTGGTAAGGTGGATGATGGGGACTGATATTTTGATAGTTCTTAGCACTTCTCAAGCCCTTCCTTATATATTATTTTATCTAACCTTCATAAAGATACTCAAGGTAAGTTTCCTCTGTGGTCCCATCAGGAGTACCACAGTGTCCATGGCAACTCCACTTATTCAGAGCTCAGACTAGTACCTAATAACCTAATTTAGATAACCTTAACTTTCCTGAATGTTTGAGAAAACACTGCACAGGTAACACTCACTTTACTAATGATGTAAAATACAGAGACTTTAGTACAGTACAGAAATATATTTGTTATCTAGATATTTTTCATAATGCTTAAGTTGTCCACATATTTCATAACATTTAAATTATCTAGACATTTTGAATACTATTAAATTATCTACATACTTTAAAAATTTATTTGATTTTTATTATTATTAAAATGTACATTTCTCAAAATTCTGTATTAAGAAATGGAAAACCAGCAAAGAGAAACAGCCAAGTAAGTGTGATCCCTAGACATCCTGATGACCTAGCCTGACCCACACACATGGGGTGAAGTTTCTATACATTAGGGTAAGTTAGTTAGAGCAACTAGGTAATTTCCAAAATAATGTAAGCAACTTAAACAGATAATGAGAACCAGAGAATAAATATGTAATTTTTCAAGTGCTTATTGTACAAGTCACTTTATTACAGCAAGAGCAGGAAGGAGGCAGACACTTGGCTTAGTGCAGGCCAGAGGGGGAAACATGGATCAGCTATCCATTTTGCTGGTCAGCTTTAAAAAGTCACAAAACTTCTCGAGGTCTCAGTTTTCTTGTCTTCTTGTCTGTAAAAGGAGCACAAAAAGCAAACAAATTGCATAGAGATGTAAATGAGCTAATATTCCTTTAAGAGCCTGGCCCATTGCACATGCTAAATTAACATTAGCTACACAGTGACAACAACTGAAGGTCCAGGTTTTGCAATCACTGGGACACAAAGATGTTTCCTCCTCCAACTTTGAAGGCTTTCTTTGATACATCATCATGCCATGCCTTGATTTATAGTTAAC
Organism: Carollia perspicillata; assembly: GCA_004027735.1. Classification (NCBI taxonomy): domain Eukaryota; kingdom Metazoa; phylum Chordata; class Mammalia; order Chiroptera; family Phyllostomidae; genus Carollia; species Carollia perspicillata. The sequence goes on from PVKM010000700.1 coordinate 14,514, forward strand.
AACTTCCCCACTGTGTTCTTTTGATGAATTCATGGACTGTAATGTCTGTGTCACATATCCAGTCTTTTCCTATTCTGATAGGATTGGCGCGTGCTGGCAACGGCTTATCATAGCATGTGCTAAATATACTTCTGTTATATGGAATCATGGAATTTTTAGCACAAGCTTTTAATGACAGAATTATATGAAGTGATTCAATTAGATGCAATTGAAACTTACATTTCTCTGTACATTTAGAATGTTTTTTGTTGGACTGATAACAGAAAGCTTTTGAGAATACAGTCAAAACTATGGAAAGCTGCGTGTTTAAGCAATAGGACCTGACTCTGAGGATTTTAAAATATAGTACTTAACAATACAGCAGATTTTTCAAAAATACAGCTAAAAATTTGTTTATTTTACTTAGGGTCTTAAGTAATTTGCCAGTCCTTTCAGTCGGTAATATGGTAAGAGAAGAAAAAGGAAAGTAGATGGATGTGTTAAAACAATTTTTATTTCCTGTTTTAGGAAATTAACTTATTTTTCTATCATTTGTTTTGACACAGAATATTGCTTTCCTCAATAATTGCTGTAACATAAGTCATTTGCCTTATGTTAAATCTTAAGATTATTTTAATGGCAAGGAGAGACTATAGATTCCCATGACTTCTTAATTTAAAGGAATTAGGAATTGATTTTGGGATTAGAGAAAGACAAACAGGTGAAAGCTCAAGCATGCCACTTGGCATTCCAGGCATATACCAGAGGAGAGGAGGGCACATACAGGTCCATGGAGATAAGTATGCTTGTATGTGAGCTTCAGGTGACTCCCCGTGAATCAGGTTTTTCATCTCTCTTTGTTTCTCTTTTCTTCATTCTGATTTGTCCATCAATCCCTTCCTCTTTCTGGAAAATTAACTTGTGTTACAATCAGTTTCAGTATCCCCTCCCATCCTCATGTCTTTCTTTATTCCATAAGAACTACAAACCTTCCCTCAGGCAGTATGACAATTCTGTTTCTGGTATTGACCCAAACTGGAGTTAACAGGGTGTCACCAAGCAGGCTAGCAGCCTAAGATTGAAAAGATTGTTTAGACCTCATTTTGAACCTCAGTAAGCACAGCGGGTTGGCTCAGCTTTAAGTCATGCAAATAAAAAACAAAACCTTTAGGACTGCTTTTCTTTGAACTTTAGGGCCCTACCTGAAAACAGCAGTTAGTTCCCATAGTCACAGACAGGTCAGGAATTTGTCTAACATTCCTCAGAATTTATGGCCTTCATCATGAATGAGATCATTCAAAGGAGCACTCCTCAAGCAAGTTTCAAGAATTATTATCACAGCATCTGTTAACAGTAATGGCTAGAGAATGCCTGCAGCAGTTCAAGGTGATCCTGTATGCATGGGTATATAAAAAGCACATACAAGATCCTTCTTGAACTCTAACTTGACCTAGACATATCCCTTGATAAATAATGCCCATAATTGGAGTGAAAAAAAATAAGCATATAAAAAACAAGGCACTCTTGGTTATTTAGTAATGTTGATGTTTTGCAGCAATTGAAGAGGAAAGACTGGGAACAGTGCAGGTCCAGGACCTTTTTGGTGGCCTGAGTACCAGGGTGGGCTCTTCCTTCCTGAAGTGCACCATCTCCAGTAATTCTTATGCCTGCAGATTCAGCCTTGCCCAGGCCCAAAGGCAGCGTCGGCCCAGCCTGGCTTATGAAAGGAACAAAAAAACCTGGGCTGATACTATGCCATATAGGGTGGGTATAAGATGGAAAGCTCACAGGGCACAATATTAATATGGATGCCAAAGAGTCCAACTGGGGGCACTCTTAGCTTCATAAGAAGTCATCTGTAAAGAGTTTCTCCCAGTATGATATTTACTCTCTCCTTTCTCCTGACACATACACACACAACACATGTACACACAAATTCTTAGTAGAGTACCATTTGTTCACAAACTAGGTAGACTAATCTTTCACATGGCAAGCCAGATGCAGCATACCAAAAATTCAACCAAGACTGATGGAAAGTGGACAGACACCTCTGGACTAGAGAGCTGTGGATTGGGCTAAGGAAGCTGAGCCAAGGCAGAGGCTCAGTCAATATATGGAAGGCCAGGAACATGGTCAGACACTGAAAAGCAAGAGCTCTGAGGGATACCTGACCAGAGATGTGTAAGCAGTATCTAAATGAGTTAGAGATGAGGGATTGGGTAACTGACACTCTAGAGGCAAAAATAAAGGTGAAGAAGTAGGAAGCTCAACATGGGAGAATATGCTTATTAAAGCTTGCACCTCAGCTTTGCTACATTTAATCACAGTTTCCTTAGTTAACTCCTTTTTCTTAGCCTTTTTCTTCCTAGTGAAACAGCAGATTATACTTAAATTGCTAGGAACTAATCCAGGAAGAATACCCCCTAACATAATAGGTCCTTTATGAACACCAGCTTAATTTACTGAGCTGACATCCTTTTCTTGTGCCACACTCTCTAATTTCTGGCTGTGAAAGTGCCTAAAACATCCGATGGATCAGCCAGGTAAAACAGAACAATGCCTGGAAATCTCACAGTTACACAGGCAATTCTTGAAAATCATTAACAAACATAAAGATCCCTTGAAAAGTCCAGTAATTTCTAGTTTAAGATTAAATGTAAATTTATATAAAATATAATGTACATTTAAGACCTGCTAAGATTTAAAAAAATTAGTTTGGTGTCATTTTAAACACCAAGACATCATGACAATTGAAGTTGTGGGGTAGCTTGCAAATTTTGGTGGGAGAGGCATAGAAGCTGGATCCTGGAGGTGCAGTCCCTAGACTGGAACATGACATACTGGGCTGATGTCTGTGCCAGCCACTTCCAAAAATGCCCATTCCTTCACTACATACAAAGGAACCCTCCTAGCACCTTCTTCTCCCAGAAAACTTTCAAAACTTTTCAAAACTTTCAAATGGTTTGGGTTAAATTGAGATTAAAAAGGTTGTGTGGACCTTATTTGCTTATATAGCAACTACCGAAGTATAATCTGAGATGTACTTCTTTATCAAAATTTTATATGTGGAGGCAATGAGTTTTATTAATCACTAGGGTAGAAAATGACAGGGCTTTCAGTTTCAGAGAAAAATATCCCTGAGGATTTGTAGCTAATGGTAGGTTTACAAAGGATTTCAAGCCCAGAGGATACAGAAGCTTTACTCTTCTGATGTGATTGCCCAGACAACATCTGCTCCCAAAGCATGGAACTCAAGAACTGACCCTCACACATTAGCCCAAAGATCTTAGCTGTAAAGATTGGAATGGATCAGAAGCACTCATAACCACAAAGATTATTTTAAGATTTTATTTGTTTATTTTTAGAGAGAAGAGAAGGGAGGGAGAAAGAATAGGAGAGAAGCATCATTGTGAGAGAGAAACATTGATCAATTGCTTCTTGTATGTGCCCTGGGGACCAAACCTGCAACAGGCATGTACCCTGACTGGGGATCAAACCAGCGACCCTTTTTTTCTGCAGGACAATGCCTAACCAAATGGGCCACACCAGTTATGGAGCCATTAAAGACATTTAAAATGTCCTATATTTTGTGGTTTTTAAACTGTAAGATGAGTGTTTAAAGCATAAAGAAATCATTACATGATTGCCATAAAATATCAAAAACAGTATACATTTATATATAAATTATGACCTTATCTGTCAAAAACTGCTCTGATAGAGTAGTCACTGAATCATATATCAGCAGACTACTGATAAAAAGACAGAGGTTGTCCAGGTAACAAAGTATTAATTGCATTTAATCTGTCCAGAACAGTCCATAGTATCACACTAATTGAATCTAGATTTCTGCCTACTGTTACATTTCTTTCTATTTCAGAGTGATGTATTTCAGATATATGTTTCACTTCAGGACAATTACCTGTCTGAGAGCTCTTGGGCTGTCAGGGGATATTAGTGACTTTTTGCTGACTATCCATTTATGCCACAAATAATATAGGCTGTGTTCATGGATGTCTAGACATAAGAAGAAAGGGAGAGAAATCTACAATATATATGTTGACTAATCTAAAAAACTAATCATCATAGATTAATATTGGAAATTTAAAATATCACATTGAAAATGCAATCCAGAAAATCTGACTTGAAATTTTTTTGTTTCTGCCACTAAGTGAAATAAATTACATAACAAACAAGGTGTGAGATGGCTAGAACTTAAAAAAAAATCATTCTGAGTCAGAACTCCAAGTTTCATATCTAGATGATTATGTCAAAGTTTTAAGCACTTGAAAGATGTTTCCCCACCTGTGAAATTGAGATTTTTATCCTACAGATCTCATAGGATTTTTCAGAAAGTATCTGAAATAATCCATATAAAGTTCTCAGCCTAACGCAGCATACATTGTTGACACTCAGCAAGTTTGCCATCATTTTGCTATTTTATTGATTTACATTGGATAATGAAAAGTGCTGACATACGACATAGTCTTGGAAATCAAAATCATATTATTTTTCCATTTGCGTGATGTTTTACAATTGAAAATGTACCTTAACCACATAAGCTCCTTTAAGCTTCACATGAACTCCACAGAGTAGACAGGTATCAAATCTAATTTGGGAGACTTTAAGTGTCCTTTTCCTAATAATACTAGGCTAAAGAGAATAGGAAGAACAGCATCTTGGAGCATTAAGGAGTTTTCTCAAACCAGCAAGTCACCTGCCACAACTGAGAAATGAAGAGTCAAAGTAACTGACGGACATGGTCTCCACTATGTAATAAAGGATCATGCTCACTTACAATGAAGCCCACCGGAGCTTTTGGAAATAATTGGAGATCACGTTTTGTCTATTTGGTTTCTGAAAGCTCCTTATGCTCTGAAGAGATGCCTCCCACATTCTGCATGAGGGCAGTCAGGCTGTGAGGTAGAGGAGTGTCAGTCTCAGAGTCAGAGAGGTCTGGCCTTCTTGTCCCTGCCACTTTTTAGCAGAATGACCTCGAAATAGTTACTTTTAGCTGTCTCAAAATTTGTATTTTCCCTTTCAACTTGGATGATGGATGGCATTATCACTCATAAGTTTGTTATAAAGATTAAGTAATATTACTTGTGCAAAGAGCTTACTATAATGTGTAGAACTTACTAAATATTCTGTTTAGAATTTTTATTATTTTCTAACTTAAGTGGAAGAATAAGGGAGTTCAAAATGTCTAAGTAGCCCAACCAATAAGCAAATGCACAAAACAAGATACCGGCACATTGGCTCATGTGCTGCATATTACTGCGGACCTTTGGTCCAAAGTCCTCGTGAGACCAAAACTTGTGCCTTCAACTCCCCAATACATCTCCCAGCATCATAGATGTAATCATGCAAACATGCAATGCTACATAATTCACAATATGTTTTAAGGCAGTTAATACTTCAGACCTAGTTATGAGATTGGTGAAAACTTTAGATTTTGTAGTATTTTAAAGTTAGTTGGACATGAAAGAAGGTGAAAAGAAAAAAGTAAACACATGTGTTGTAAAATAGCATCTGTTGCTCTGATCATACTCACGAGGAAACTCAGGCCCTAAAATTTTGTGATAGGATGGCCCACTATTGGAAGGATTAGTTAAAATTTGAATTATGGTTTTTGAAGCATAGTTTTACTACAAAGGTAAAAAGTCTCATATTTTTTCTCATCTCAAGTAACAATCAAGAGATGAAAATTTGCAGTTTCATGTCAAAGAAGCAAGATGAGTGATATTTACTCATGAAATGAGACTCTGTTATGTGACCCATCTCGTTTGCCAACAGATCTCATCTTCAGCTCTGTTCTCACATCTCTAGTCCTCCTTTGCAGGTGGCTTTGCTTCCTCTGCCCCCTTCCCCTCCTCACCCAGTGGGGCTTAGGATCCTATGGGCTAGGCTACACCAGATCATCTAGTTGTCCTGAGTGTCTGACAACAGCATATTTACATGTAAATATACACTGTGGCCCAGGGGAGAGTTAAGAGCCAGAATATCCCATCTGAGTGCTTGGTTGTGGGGAGGGGAAGGGAGAGTTAGAAAATCTGAAGACACAAGCATTGGGAGAGTTTAGATTGACCTAGATCATTGCTGGGTATAAAAGATTAAAAATGAACACTGACACAACCTGGTATTCCCAGGGGCCTCACTCTACTTTGACTCCTCAAAGAACTCATCCACCCCACTACCCAGCTTTAACCATACCTCTGTAATGAAAACTAAAATCTGTAGTCCATATGCCACACTGCCCTCTGGATGTCTCTTTGGGGATGTTAAGATGGTAGATGGCAGCAAAAGCATGACACTGCCAGCCCTCCCCCAAATACCTTCTTATTTCTCCTCCATTATTTTGTCTTTAAAATTATGTATTTTCTATCTGTTAATGATGCTATCGGCTACTAGATGCTCTATTCTCTGAAATCAATGAAAGATTGTATAATAAATATCTATTATCTATCTCTCTACTAGACAGATGCTATCTGTCACACAGTCTAGAAACATAAGAGTCATATCTGAGTTTTCTTCATTTCACTCCACATTCAAATGTCACTCATTCCTCTTGGTTTTAATTTAGGCATGGCTTCAGAAACTTGTTTCTTCATGCCCCTGCTACTCCCTAATTGCAACTCTAGATTATGAGATAGGGAAGGCCTATAGAACTGGCCCACTGAGCTCAAGTTCATCACTCTCTAATTTCAACCTTAGCACTGCTTCAGTATGACCTTTCTAATGGTCACTTGCAATCACACCCCCTCCAGCTTTTACTCAGACTAAGGGTTCCCATTGCCTCCTTGCCTGAGGCTCTGTACAACTCCATACTTAGCTTCAATTGTTGCTCCAGCTCAGTCCTTGCCTTCGTGTCAGTCCTTCAATGCAGCGAACTCTAGTGTTTCTGAACCACACCATGACCTTCCATACACTTGCCTTTGTACAAGTCAAGTTCTGTGCCTAGAATTTCTTGTTAGTTATATTGTTTTGTGTTGTTTATCGGATACTCACCTCAGTCCTTGACATACAGTCTTACTTAATTTTGACAGTTATCCACTGGAGTACCTGTTATTATTATCTTTTTCTTACAGGTAAAAACATTGAGACACAAAGATTAAATAGATTCTACAAGGTCACAGGTAAGAAGCAGAGGTCAGATTCTAACCTTGGCAGTCTATTTGGAGTACCAATATTTTTAACCACTCAGCTGCACTGTCCCCTTTTCTACAGCTAGCAAACTCCTACTCACCCTTCTATACCCACATCAAATATCTTTGGCAAGCCTTAATCTAGTCTTTCATCATTAATCACCTGAAATGATTAATGCTGTCTTCTTCTTTCAAAGCATTTTGTTCCTTCTCCTATTATAGTTACCACATTACATCATAGTTATTTATGGTTAGTAATTTATCCTCTAGCAGAAATACTTCAGCCTTTGTAGTCTCACCAAATATTGTGAGAGAGAGAATAGATAGTCAACATGTATTTGTTAAGGTGAGTGAATAAATAACAGAATTATAAATTGATAAATAAAAGAATGAAGTATCATTCATTTAAATTTTTATTTCCCTACGTCTGGTGTGTAGACCCAGCTAATTAGAAGTTCCCTGTTTTTCTTTGTTTTCTATTTTCTACCACTACAAATCATTCTCTAGCTCTGCTTGAATTTTTTTTTAGAAAAGAGAGAACTTTTTACTCTATTCTCTGAAATCAATGAAAGATTGTATAATAAATATCTATTATCTATCTATCTATCTAGCTAGCTAGCTATCATTATTAAATCCAGGTTCAATAGTAATGCTGATGTTGGCGCAAGAGATCACAATCTGGGGGACATTGGTATTTATGACCCCCAAACACCACTGAACTGACAATAAGCCACATCAAAACCCCACCCCTCATGCTCTAAATACCATCCTTACCACTCTCCTTTGACTTCTCTCCTCTTAGTGCCACACCTTACTCTCAAAATGTCCCTCTTTCCCATGGTTATAAAGCATACTTCTTCTACTTCAAAGAACTCAGGAAGGTCCATCTCTTCTGCCCTAGGAATGCATTCCCACAGAGAGCTTGAATGGCTATTCCCTGGCTGCTTCATTCAAGGAAGTGACTCATGCTTGGGAGTGGGAGAATTCACTCATTACAAAACCCCAAATGATAACTGCTCTCTTTGGTATAAATAATAATTTGTTTGTTTATTTCATGGACTTGACTGCATGATATACAGCCATCTTGGAGTTTGCACATTTCTTTATACAGCTAACTCCGTTTTTAATTTCTGTTTGGATTAAAGGCTTCTAGCAGGAGCTTTATTTCCTAGCAGGAAAGGATTATATTTATTAACTAACTATTTATCTTAGATGACTGATTGCCAGAATTTACTTGGCTCTACTCTGCAAAAGACACACTTGTGCTGTGCTGTGGTAGGTTGATCTGAGATATAGGAGTTGAACATTGTGGGTTATGATACACTATGTGTCGTTTGCCTAAATATATTTAGCCCTGGGTTGTTGAAAAAATGTTGCACCAATGCACCAAATTTTCTCAAAAAGCAATTGTTTTCTGAGTGGTAAAATCACTATTGTCTCTTTACATGGTAACCTAGATATGAATTACAAAAGTCAAAAATTTGGGGGGAAAAAAAGAGAATTGAAATCACAGGACCATTTCTCATATAAACACAAAGTAAATGTCTTTGTGTAATGTAAAGTAATGGAAAGATGAGTCCACAGTCTGCCAAGTTCATTTACTCCCATCTTGCTTTTGAAGAGCAGGTGTGAGGCCACCTGGCTCTTGCCAACACCTGCCTAGCACATGATCACAGGGAGGATGAAGTGGCTATCTTAATAACACACAGATAGTGGTAGTGAAGTAAAGAAAATTGATGATAAACATCTTTAAGGGCTGAATTTTTGTGTCTTTTTCCCTGAAATGTTGATGACAGAGACAAGATTTACTTGGGATGTTTGAATACTGATAGTTCCAGCAGGGATAGGCACTTCTTGAAAAGTTGATAAACTACTGATTCCAGAGTATTCTACCTCCAAGCTTTCCAACTACCCCAGGATTCCACTGGGACACAGGGCTTTCATGTATCAAACTTCTCCTGCCTGGGACCAAAGTTTACTACAACATTGTTTATATTATTAGAATTAAATAATATAACTTGAGTCTTAAAACCGCACTATTTCACCTATAATACTGGAACATGTGATGATGTACATAATTTTCTTAGGAGAGAGCCTGGTGCCTTGCACAACTTGGCAGTTGTTGCTGTGCCATTATCCCCACTTAATCAGACAAGGTATTGTGGTGAGGCTGTGCAAACATTGACTGTGGGCTACTGCCAGCTAGTACACATCCCCATAGTCACTGAAGTGTTCCAGGAGGGACAACTACAATAGCTTTCTTTATTCTCATGGCAAATCATGAAGAGCAAAATTGACCTTAGTGACAGCAAATGAACTTTATAGATGAAATGCAACCTGATTTTCACCTGATTTCAGAAACATATGTTTTACTTACCACCCACCTCTACCTAACCTGACACCTGCATTCACTCCCCTGGATTCTAATCCAGAGCTGAAATACCTGACGTGATTCATGTAAGAAGGTCATTTATACCACTCTTCTGCTCTGACTCTTAGACATGTGCTTTTTATTTAATATGTATTGCTAAACTGTATTACTAAACTGATTTTCCATTTGAATGCTCACCATTTGAAGCAGTCACCTATCAGAAATTTGGAACATGAGGCCTGTTAGATGCCAGCAGAGTGACTGTCCTGACTCTCAAGAGCAGAAGATGCTGGGGAAAAAATTGCATGCAGAAAACTTTATAACAACCTAGAGTTGTGGAGTGACCATACCCTGATTGTCCTGCTACAGAGCCTATTTACACCCAAGTCCTAGCACAGTTACTAAGTGTCACTTTCACACTTTAAAGCATCCATCTTTGGACACTACCTTATAAAATCAGTAAAATTATGATAAATACTCATTATGTTTTCTCTACATTATCAATTAAGGACCAAAATATGATCAATAATTTCTTTTAGTAAGACAAGAGAAGCACACAAAGCATTCCTGGCTGGATCCAGAAAAAGTTGTCAGTTTAAAAGTTGATCTTGCACTTGTGTCAACCTCAGTTATCTGGAAAGTCACTTCTGTGGGACACATGCATCCCAGAAGTCGTTATATGAATGGAAGGTTATTGTAACATGCTCCAATTTCACTATCATTTTTAATAATGTAGGACTGTAGTTTTAATTAAGTTTTACTACTTGTTTTACATTAATATGTAATTTTCTTCTCTCATGCCCCTTCCTGTCCTAATTCCTGTCCCTAACCTTCAATGTGGCCTTCAACTGGGGCTTCCCCTGTCATTATCATTGTCTCACACTGAATAAAATCATTTTACATGGGGCCATGCTTAACAGAAGGCCAGCATATTGTTGATTTTCTGCAAATGTTACATTATAATGACAAAAACACAAGTTATTTTGGAGAGAAAACAGATAATCTTACTTCCCATCTGGTTTCCAGGAAACATTATCCAGAAGCATTTCCCTTGAAAATGCTGTGTCTTTGCTGGTGACCAGGGTGGATTTCAGCTTGATCATATTAGTTTTACTTCTTTTTCTGTCACTTTGCTCTTGCCTCAAGTACTTTAAATTTCCAATTAAGATAATATTTATGGTTTGTTGAAATCTTCAGTTGCTTTTCCTCTGTTTCATCTGAAAGGTTATATGTGGCTTTACTTAACACCATTCAGAGACGGAACTTCCCATGCATGCTTTTATAAGCACACACTGCATGTTTAACTTGGTATTATTTTTAGCAAGCCTAAGAATGGCCTTGGGTTCCACCATCCAGATGGAGAAGCAGTTGCACTGTTGCCTATGCCTCCCTTGAATATCACAAGGGGGACCTGCCACAGGCAAAGAGGTCTTCTTCCTGGGATGTGGTATAAACCTCTGGTTCCAAAGAGGAGAAATGGAGAACCAATAAGAGGAAGTTGGTGCCCAAGTAATGGGGCCCAGAGTAACCCTCAAGGATGAGGCTTTGGCATAGAAAAACAAGAGTGCAATATTATGAAGCATAAAGTGGGATTGATATTAGAAGTCAAATTAGTAAGAGGTCTGTGAGTTCAGAGCAGTGCTAGTAACAAGCCTGGTTAATCCAAGTGACTGAGCACACTTCCAAGAAAAAGACCAGAGGCCAAGCTGAGCTTCCCTTCCTCCACATACAGGTGGAGAATACAGCCCAGCAATCTTGGGGTTCAAAGTCAGGGCATTGGGAAGATGTCATTATTAATTTTTTTCGAATGTCTTTCTTATGGAGTTCTTAAGGATTTAGATGCCTTTCTCACTTTCTGGTTTTCCCACAGCCTGGTACAGTATGCCTATGGGGAGATAAAACCCTCTCTTACATAAAGGTACTTTTGTTGATTTTGTACATGATAAGCCAGAAGAATAGAGTAACCATTTCCTCTAGGATACCAAAAATAGTCTTTTGGAGACAATTGTTTATTAAGAATATGTTAAATTATCTCCCCTATTTCTCCAGAGTTGATATCCAGTATTTGCTATATAAAAGGAGACGAGACAGAAGGCCAATTTATTCCTAGTGCATACATATTGTTTTCCAAGCTAACTCATGTATATAGGTTATCCAGTGATTTTGAGTCTCTGCCATTCTCCTATATTTCTCAAGGGATGAAGCCACTGAAGAGAGATCAGTTTCAAACAGGCTGGTAAAATAACATCCTCTGCCCTCAAAGGCGAGAGGGGTAGGACTTTGATCACAGAGTTCACTGGATAAGGAAGAGTTGCCATAGAATGTGCTTAACATATAAGGGTCAGAAGGAGGAAGTATAATTAAAAAGAGGCAAAAGGCACAAATATGTATCCTGTCCATACAGGGTTTTCTGGAACGTGGTACAAGAGAGTGTCATCAAAGGTGCACAGACTTCCTACAATACTAATAACACTTACAAACCCTTCACACATTCCTCTATAACTAGCACAATCCAACCTTGATTTCACAGATACTATTTTAGCACTCAGGCAGAAAATTCTGTGTTTGCTGAAAATCGGTGAACTCTTTTTTACAGCCTTTAGAGTAAAATCTCAGGAAATAAAATTTAGGGCTTTTTAAGAAGTAGGTTTGGTGGTAATAATTTTTATTCTTGGTTTTGGCGTTTCAACTATATGAGGTTTTCTCATTTTTTTCCCTTTAAATAGCTTTTTATTCCACTACGTGTTGCAATGTTGGTACTGAAAAAGCTCCAAACAAGGGTTGAATGTGGGCAGCTGGTGTTAAAGCCTCTTCAACTACTCAGTTGAGTGAGGATCCAATTTTTTTCACCTAAACTGATCTCTCTCAAACTCTTCAATGAATAGCACTCCCAGTTCACACAGGCCCCTGCCGCTCTCCCAACCAGTCAATTCCCAAAGAATGTATCTTTTTGAAAATTAACTGTCCTGGCTAGGCCCTTTGTTCTCTTGTCTATTGTTGTTATTTTAAAAATTAGTGTCATCACTCACAGTGTCCTTATGCTTTTTAATATTTACTTGTATTAATAAAGCACAATATTGAGTTTGTTTGTTGTATTGCAGGTACTTATGAAAATATTTACTTCAAAAAAGCAAATCAAATTTAATTAAAATATCAAGTGAAAATAATACAGGTTTAAAGATGGCATAGAAAAATTTGTCATAGCATTCAGCTATAAATGAAATTTGGGAAATACATATTTAAAAACTGAACATTTACTGGATAGAGAGATGAGCTGTTTATAAGCAACTAAATGAACTTAAAAAGTTTGATGGTAAGATAATTCAGGTCCATGTACATTGTATTCTAGGTGAGTGATGTTTAGAATAAAGTGTAAGATTTGTGTTTGATACGCTGGTGCTGGGCAGGGTCGATACCTAAGACACAACATCTCTTTTTCTTTCTTTTCCTTGATAAGAATCAGTCATTTCCTTATGGATTTTGATAAAACAAGGTGTATCCTCATTATTTTCTCATCAAAACTGGTGTCTTTTTTCTAGCCCCTTCTGATGGCTTTCCTGTTATGCCAAGTGGGAGGATCTCCCTCCTAAATTGAAGAAGCTTAAAAACTAGTGACCTGAATGCAGTAGATGGTGCGTGAAGTAGCCACAAAAAATCTAGAGAGATAGATATTATCATTAGGAAGCTTCACCATTCATAAAGGAAAATAAAGTGTCTTCAAAAATGTTTTAATTTAGAATTTAAACTTATTCTCACTACTTTAACATCACACTAAGATAGCCCCCAGAGAAGTAACCAGAATTGTTCACTGTAGCTTGATAATAATTTCTCTTTTCTTCCTTCCTTAACCACCTTGCCATCCTTCTCATTTGCCTGCTTTTCTTTCTTTCGTTAATACCTTTCTTTCTCTGTGGCTTAACGTTTAATTGCATATTTAGTCATGCCATTTAACTATTTTATGCTAATTCTGCTTCAATACCAAAAACATACTTGGTTTGTAGGCATTGAAAACTACAACACATGTAATTGCCCACAAAATTGCTACCAAATACAATGAATTAGAAATCTATGGAGTATTTGCCAGATTCTATTAAATCTAATTATCTGAAATCTTTTGAATTACAATGAGATCGTTCATAGTTAAAAACATAGAATTGTGCATAGTTAATATCTAAAATGCTAATAATTTTATTTAGTGCTGTACTTGGCTTAACTAGACTTAGGGTAAATTTGTATCCTGGTATGAACAAGACAAGCTTTCCAATGAAGACAAGCTACTCCTACTATATTCTCAATATTTGCTACAATGGAAAAGTCATCAAAATATAAGGAACTTTACATGCCCCTGAATGGGTCATTGTCTGGCCTGTGAGGACAGTCAGAACTCTTGTTAATGAAACTCATATATTAGTAATTTTAATATTTATTGAGTCATTCTCTCCTTCCAATTAATAATTCCCTTTAACACTACTGCTTCTGTTTTGAGTATATATTAAGGCAAATTCCTGATTTCAAATTATTTTTAAAAAATAAAATAAGCCCTGGCTGGTGTGGCTCAGTGGATTGAACACTGGACTGTTAGCCAAAGAGTCACCAGTTTGATTCCCAGTCAGGGCACATGCCTGGGTTGTTGGCCAGGTCCCCAGTAGTGGGCGTTTGAGAGGCAATCACACATTGATGTTTCTCTACTTCTCTTTCTTCCTCTTTTTCCCTCTCTAAAAATAAATAAATAAAATATTTAACAAAATAAAAATTGGAAGTATTGGATTATGTTGAAAAATCAATGATTTGTTTTGTTTGTGCTCAGGAAGTATTAACCAATTAGACTCACTTTGATCCTTTAATAAAAAATGTTGCCCTTTCCCTGGGCTACTTCTTTTCTGTGTGTTTTGATCTCACTGCTTGAAGGAGACACAGTCAAGCTCTTTGTGGAGGAAGCTAGACATTGGAATGAGGCTCTTGTTTTCATATCAAAACAACAGCTTCCTCTCCCAAAGCCTGCAGCAAAGCACATTGCCAAATGATCAAACAAGCTCCCACAAACAGAAAACAAGTCAGCTCCTCAGAGGGGTGAAGGGAAGAACCAGGGAGCCAGAAGATCTCTTTGCCCAGATCAAAATTTCACAGCTACCAGCCCTCCTGGAACAGGACACCTTGGTATTTCCATACCTGTTTCACCTTCTTTGGTTAAAGCAATCCTTTTCAGCTAGGTGTGCACTAAAGCAAGTGACAGGGAGTGGAGATAGAGGGAAAAGGTGTATTCAAATGCACTGGCTATACCAACTCTGTAATATGTATGGACAGGTTACTAAGCTATTTGGTCCTTGTTTTTCTCATCTCTAAAAATAATGATGAGAATCTTACAGAACTGAATGGGGGTGGGGGGCTGAATGATATGAAAGACACCCCCTTTTTCTCTAGACCCCCTTACTAGGTTTGCTTTGCCCCCCACCAGAGGAAAGATGTTTCTTAATGCCACAGATTGGTGAAAAAAAAGAAATTATTATTTATTTAAAAGTTATACAGACAAAAGTTCTTTAGAGTACCCACAGACACACACAGTCCTTCCTTCTCCCTTTGCCCAGTTGGGGGTATCATATTTCAGGAAAGAAGTAGAAGTCTGTGATTCAGGCTCCAGACACCATCCGTGTGGCAAAAGGGAGCACTTCCAAAGCTGTGTAGTCCCTGAAAAGATACTAAAGCTGTGTTGTTCCAACTCTCTGTCAAAGCCTCATGGTCCCTAAAAGACACCCAAGTGTAGTAGTCCTTCAAACAATGCCAAATTGCTGTGCCTGGGTTTAAATCCCAGCGCCAATCTTCCTCTGAAGTCCCATTTCCAGCTCCTCCCACAATTAGCCACTGCTGCCAATCATCTCCAAGTTCTTCTGGACCCCATTACAAATCCCTATTTTGGGCCCCACCCCCTTGGCTGCACCCTGTTACAAGAACATCTAACTCTCAAAATTATCCTATCTATTGAGACAGGAAACAGGCAGCCCTTGGTAGGTGCTCAATAGCTATGATCATACTACCATTTTTTCTCCACATTCAATTTGCTAGAATGTTAGCAGCAAACAGGCACCCTAACCAACTACTGTGCACACAAATCTGAAGTGGCTAGATCCATCCAAAAAAACCCAAAAAGATGATCTCATTCTCTTGAAACATGTTATATAATTCTCCTGAATCACTTTGTAATCACATTAAAATGCATATTGTTAAGCCCCACACTTGAAATCTCTAAGTTATGGAGAGGATGCAACTGAGACCAGAAAGGTTCAGGTACTTTCCAAAGATGACAGTGACAAGAAACAGCAAAACTGGGACCAAAACTGGGGTCTCTTGAGAGCTTCCCCAAAAAAGTATCTAAGTGGACTGTGCTTCTTCCCCAATCAAGGTATATTCCTCTAGCAGAAATGGAACAGATCAGAAGGAAAAGAAAAGTTGCATGGAAGCTAATTCCCACCCTGCATGCACTCTTTCTACCCACACATGTGGGCTCCCCAGAGCTTTGTCTGGCTCTGGGTTCTTCCACAGCTGTCAGAAAAATCAAAGACCCACATGCAAAATGCAGCCCTTGCAAATAGTATGTGATGTGGTTTTTTAATACTTATGAGGGCTTGGAGTCTGTAAAATAATGAATGGATTGCACTGAAAACTTAGAATGTTCATGTGTGACAAATGTAATTCTGCAGGAAAAAAGAAGGATAGTTATGACATTAAAAAATGTTACTTACAGTAGCCTTAGATTAATTTGCTACCATCCCTTCAAATCTTGTATTTCTTTGATGGAAACAGGATTCTGTTGCTATATTCTGTTTACCAAAGTGTGTGCTTGTTAAAGAACACTGTAGAAGGGAAACAGAAACCTAGGTAAAGTGATGGATGAATCTGAGGACACAAGCATGGAATTAGAAAAAGGTTCTAATTACAAACATGTCCCTTTTGGGAAGTACTGTCACAGAAGGGTTGTGTCACTTCATAATTAGCAGCCTCCGAGCACAAATAGGGTGATGTTCTGAAGCAACAAGCACAGTGCAAGAGCAGCTTCTGATTCTACCCACTACTGCACAGTCTGGAAGAAAATGAGAGTCTAGAATTGGGCTCAGAAGTGGCCCAATTATCTAATTAAAAAATATTATTATAAGGATGTGAATATCTATTGTGGCCAAGTCTTAGTAACCCTTCCAGCAATTCTACAAGTACAGTGTTACATTAGAGTACGACTAGATAACAATAGTTTATCAATGTAATATGTTAAATCTCCTCAGTCAAGTGAGCCAGTGAAAATGATACCTCAACACAAGCATGCAATGTAGCTCCAATTCCTCAAAATTGCCTGTTATTGTTGTCTTCAGGAGAGAGGTTCCCTGGATTTATTGTAGGGAAAATCCTGGGCCAAGTCTGTTACGTTAGTTGGATGCAGTTATCTTCTTAGAAAAACTACAAGGTTTGAAAACAAAATTCAAGTGAGTAAATTTTAAGATCTAGTTGGCTTTATTATGCAATTCATGAATTCAAATTGTAAAAAAAATGAAGATTTTTATAGAAAGAAGGGTAGGGCAAAGACTATTAACAGAAGAAAAAGAAAGGACTATTTTTACACCAGAATATTGTTATCTTTTGAGGGGAAGAGAATAGAAAGGGGTTTTATCATGCAGGTTACCCCTTCTTTCTATGGGTTGGGGGAGGGGGAGCATGGAATGAAGACAGCCTACCTATCATATTACCTATTGCTGTCAGAATATTCCAAGCTGGTTGGTTAAGATTATATTTCTAGAAAAGGTGAAACAGCAGTTAAGTCACGTATTAAATTTGGATTTGAGATCATGGACCCTAGTACAAATGAGGTTATTTTGGACCTTTGTTTTCTTTTTAACAAAATCTGTTGGCTCCAGTCTGTAATCTTACCAACAGTGCACTAGGGTTCCCTTTTCTCCACACCCCTCCAACTCTTGTTGTTTGTTGCTTTGTTTATGTTGGCCATTCTCATCGGAGTGAAATGGTATCTCACTATGGAAAGAAGTATGGAATTTCCTCAGAAAACTAAAAATGGATCTGCCTTTTGACCCACCAATTCCACTGCTAGGATTATATCCTAAAAACCCTGAAACACCATTCCAAAAGAACCTATGCACCCCAATGTTCATAGCAGCACAATTTATAATAGAATAGCCAAGTGGTGGAAGCAACCTAAACAAGTGTCCATCAGTAAATGAATGGATCAAAAAACTATGGTCCATTTACACAATGGAATTCTATGCAGCAGAAAGAAAGAAGGAGCTCCTACCCTTTGCTGTAGCATGGATGGAACTGGAGAACACTATATTAAGTGAAATAAGCCAGGCGGTGAAAGACAGATACCATATGATCTCACCTTTAACAGGAACCTAATCAACAAAATGGACAAGCAAGCAAAATATAACCAAAGACATTGAAATTGAGATCAGGCCGACAGTGACCAGAGGGAAGACGGGGAGGGAGTATAGGGGAAAAGGGTAAAGGCTTTGCAGGAACAACTATAAAAGACACATGGACAATAACAAGGTGGGGTGGAAATAGGAGAGGGAGGTGGGGAGGGCTGGGGTGGTGCGGTGGCATAGAGGGAAAAGGCAGAAAACTGTACTTGAACAACAATAAAAAATGTTAAAAGATAAAATAATTAAATTAAATTTAAAAAGAATCTGTTGGCTAAAGTTTTGTACAAATTACTTCATTTTTAAATGGCAAAATTGTCATGAATTTGACTATTTGAACTGTAAGATCAATCAAATATTATTTTCTTTTAGTACTCCAGAAAAAAAAATAATAGCTTTAAATACATTTGAAAAATATCATCTATTTGAACAATCACACTAAGAATAAAAAAGGTTATAGATTATTGCTTATACTTCCTAGGGTAATAGACCTAGGAAGGCAGCATCCAAACCCAGGCTGGTAACTTCAAAAGAAAAATAGATGTGAAAATATAGCAGATGAGAGAATGACAGTTCAGGCTAGGAGTCACATCCCTTATGCTTTCTCTTCCCCTCAGTCTATTTTTTATTTTCTCTCTTTTCACTCCCAAAAGGGGAAAAAATGGTGTGTGCCAGGGAGAAGGCATAAGAACAGGTGGTAGAGCTCTGGATCCTATTTGGCCCTAAGGCACCCAATAATGACACACATGTGTCCTCCCTGAAATTTATTCATAGGTGTACTGTGTTGTGTCTTTTGAAGTCCATGTCAACTCCTGGTAGTTGGGACAGCAAGCTGTAGAAAAAATCACATGACCTCATGAAGCCTACTCAGTGGTCACAGCAGCAGACCTTTGCAGACTTATTTGGGATAAGTTACTAGTCCTCTGAAGAAGGCAACTTCTTAAATGGAAATGGCCCTATTAAAATTCAGAGATCCATTTTGGGGGATGGCATCAGCCTTGAACTCAGCCAGTCTGTAAAACCTCTTGCTGAGCGCTTCTATGTGAAGCCCCGTCTTTTCACACCTGGCAGTGAGAACTGCAGTGATGATCTGCACCCACAGACATCCAATCTCCTTGTTACAGAATTGATATAAAATCCCTCTCCAAGGAATGTTCATGGCAAGGAAGAAATACTACACATTAAACAGTCCTCGTTCTATTAAATGCATTATGGTTTGTATATGCTAAAAACACACTCAGTGTTAGCAAACACTGTTCTCTCTTTCTAAAGTGCATCTGTACAGCCTATTTGAGACTGAAGGGACCAAAATGTTGCCACCATAAAGTTTCATTTTGGAATATTGAATTTAAGCTACTTTTTAAAAAGATTCAAAAAGAAACTTTGACTCTCTCCTCTTTCTTGCCCAAGAGATTCAGACAGAGAAACCTTCAGGAAAGAGAACTTAGCATGTCACCTCAGCCTAATTTGAATTAAGAACGATAAATAGATGGACACTGGGCTGCTTCCATATCTCGGCAATTGTAAATAACGATGTGATGAACACAGGGGTGCTTATGTTCTTTTGAATTAGTGTTTTGGGTTTCTTTTTATATATTTCCAGTAGTGGGATTGCTGGGTCCAAAGGCAGATACATTTTTAGTTTTTGAGGTTATCTCCATACTGCTTTCTACAGTGGCTTTACCAGTCTGCATTCCCACTCACAGTGCAAAAGTGTTCCCTTTTCTCCATATTGTCTTTGACACTTGCTTGTTAATTTATTGATGATAGCCATTCTTACAAAGGTGAGATGGTGTCTCACTGAAGTTTTAATTTGCGTTTTTCTGATGATTAGTGTTGTTGAGCACCTTTCATATGTCTATTCGCCATCTGCATGTCTTCTTTGGAGGACATGTCCTTTCCCCATGTTTTAACTGGGTTGTTATTGTTTTTGGTGGAGTTTTATAAATTCTTTACAAATTTTAGATATTAACCCCTTATCAGATGTATCAGAAAATATGTTCTCCCACTCTGTGGGTTGTCTTTTTATTTCATTGATGATTTCCTTTACTTTGCAAAAAAATTTTTTAATTTGCTGTGGTCCCATTTGTTTTTCTTTTAATTCCCTTGGCTGGGGAGATTTATCCAGTAAAAAGCTGCTACAGAAATGTCAGAAATTTTGTTGCCTATGTTTTATTCTAGGGTTATTATGGTTTCAGGTCTAACATTTAAGTCTTTGATCCATTTTGAATTAATTCTTGTGTGTGGAGTAAGAAAGTGGTCTAGTTTTATTTTTCTGCATATATCTGTCTAATTTTCCCAACATCATTTATTGAATAAACTATCTTCAGCCCATTGTATGTGCTTGCTTCCCCCTGTTGAATATTAATTGACTGGAAAGGTGTGGGTTTACTTTTGGGCTCTCTGTTCTCTTGCATTGATCTATGTGCCTGCTTTTATGCCAGTACCAAGCTGTTTCGATTACTATGGCCTTGTAGTATAGTTTGATATTAGGTAGCATGGTTCCTCCAACTTTGTTCTTCTTTCTCAGGATTGCTGTTGCTATGTGGGGCCTTTTGTAGTTCCATATAATTTTTTGAAATATTTGTTCTAATTCTGTGAAATATGTTTTTAGAACCTTGATAGGAATTGCATTGAATCTATAGATTGCTTTGGGTAGTATATGGACATTTTAATGATGCTATTTCTTCCTATCTATGAACACCATATGTGCTTCTTTTTTGTGTGTTTTCTTCTATTTCTTTCCTCAGTTTCTTATAATTTTCTGAGTATAGGTCTTTCACATCCCTGGTTAGTTTTGTTCATAGATTTTTTTTGAAGCAATTGTGAATGGGATTTTCTTAATTTCTCTTTCAGTTAGTTTGTTATTGGCACATGAAAATGCAACTGATTTCTGAATACTAATTTTGTATCCTGCTCTTTTGCTGTATTCGTTTATTAGTTCTACTAGTTTCTTGGTGGGATTTTGGGAGTTGTCTATGTCCAGTATCATGTCAGCTGCAAATAAAGACTGTTTACCACTTCCTTTCTAATTTGGATGTCTTTTATTTCTTCTTGTTGTCTGGTTGCTGTGGCTAGGACTTCCAGTACTATGTTGAACAAGAGAAGTAAAAACAGACATCCCTGTCTTGTTCCCTATCTTAAGGGGAATGCTTGTAGTTTTTGCTCACTGAATAAGATGGTGGTATTGGTTTTGTCATACATGCTCTTTATGATGTTTAGTGATGTTCCTTCTATTCCCACTTTGCTGAGAGTTTTTCTCATAAATGGACACTGGATTTTATCAACTGCTTTTTCTGCATCTATTGATGGTATCAATAGATGAAGGGATAAAACTACTATGGGGCATTTTCACAATGGAATACTACTTGACCATAAAAAAGAAGAAAATTTTACCCTTTGTGACAATGTGGATGGACTTGGAGAATATTATGCTAAAAGAAATAAGCCAGTAAGAGAAAGACAAATACTATATGATTTAACTCATATTTGAAATGTAATGAACAAACTGAACTAATAGGAAAATGAGGATAGACTCATAGTTGGAGGGCAGGATGACAGCTAGTGGTGGTTGGGGGAGGATAGAGGCAGAGGCATGGAGCAAGAAGGAGAAAGGACCTATAGATATGGACAACAGTTTGGTGTTTGCTGTGGGGAGTGAGGTATAAGGGGACCGAATAGTATTGGGAAAAATACAATAAAGTTTAAATTTTAAAAGAAGAATGGGAAAAAGAGGATTTAACATAGGGAATTGTTGGCTAAATATCCCCTGTGACCCATTGTTTCTGAGTTGCCTGCCATGTGTGTTCATTCCCCTCTTCCTCTGCTTACCTGTAAAATACCATTTTCACTTCTGAAATCTAATAATCCCTTCCCCTGCCCTTCTCCTTGGTCCAATATGTCTTACATTCCCAATGTTGCTTCAGTGTCTTTGTATTTCCATGTCTATGTAGATTCCTTATGAACTGCATTAAAATTTTAATATTTTCCTATTACTCTGCCTCTATTAATTTGATTATTAGTTAAGCTAGAAGAAATAAAATGTAGGAAGGAAAATTTTACTATTTTTTAGCTCCCACTAGATCTACCCAACACCTCAGTGTATTGATAGAGAAATAAAAGTTCAGTCTACAACTGGGCAAGTTAGATTTCAGCTGACTGAAGATTCTAATGAGAGAGTTGAAGTGAGCTATGAGGAAGTTCAGTCTTTTAACTAGATCTTAACAGTACGTACAATATATATATAGTTTTTGTCTTAATACTGCTCAATATCCATAAGATTTTAGTTTTCTTCCAATATTTGCAAATACCACTATATTGCTAATATTCTACAACACATATGAGCAGAAAATGAAATTATATGCATATCATGCTCATCAACATATATTTTGCCAACTAAGTTTAAAAACACTGTACTCTATTTGTTTCCCTTTATAACTTCTAATTATTTCATTGTGTTAATAAATGAAGATTCACAAAAAACAGAGCATTACTGTGTTATAAGAATGTTTTATGCATGTGACAATTTAATTTAGGTGATCCATGACCTTGTATTTTTACTACTAGTTAAGCTAAATGAAACTCTTTGAAACTTGAAAACCTTCAGGAATCTCACTTTTTAAAATATCCAGAGATTTTTAAGTTTTCACTAATGTAATTGAGATTCATATTTAGCAGGAGACAGCCTTTTCTTACCGCTCAGTTTTTGACAAAAACAAAACCAGGAAACACCTACCTAAGCAAACCCAGTCAGCCCCTGAAGGCATTGGTAACTATTCTATTCACTCCAGACACTAATCATTCATCAAAGATGTGAGAAATCCTGATTGACAAAACAAGGTGCTTCCCTTGCTAACATGAAATGTCAGAATGCAGATGCCTGATTTATCTTTTTCTGCTGTGTATTATGAGACAGTATTGTGAAAGCAACTGGGTTGTGTTTTTGTTTTTTTATAACTTTTTCACTTTCAAAGGTTACTTTAATAAAAGGAAAATGCTTTGATATTTCATTTTCAGTGACAGAAAAAAAATTCTGGCCATTGTATGCCAGACTTGAAAGAAATTCAGGAGGGCATTAATCAGCATTCATTCATTCATTCATTCATTCATCCCTAAATACTTATTTATTGAACATTTGCTACCTCTCTGTCATTATTCTAGAGACTGGTAAACAATGATTTTAAAATTATATATGTAGTTAAGTCTCTTATGTGTATGTGTGTGTAGAGAGAGAGGAGGTGATTGATAAAAACTAAATGAAAACACACTTTAGAGTCTATTTGGAAAAATACAACAGGGATGTGTAATGTAATCTGGGAGTACATTGATTGGGGTGGTCTAGAAAATTCTCTATAATAAAATAACATTTGAGCCTGACATAAGTGTTAAGCAGGAGGAAAACTAGTACTCAGTAAAAAGGTCCTAAAGCAACAATGGCCCTGTGTGTTTAATGGCAATGGTGGCCTAAGGATATGGCCAGACACTAGGTCTAAGAGGGATAGCAGGCAGGTAGACAGCTTCTGAAAGTTCCCTGACAACCATTAGATCTTTCTTACGTGACTGTGTTGCCAGTGGAAGTGGGGTTCTTGGCGTAAGGAGAAAAAGCATTTTGGGGGACCCACAAGTGAAGATGAAGTCTAGTGCTAAGATTTATTTGGGTGCTCAGTGCAAAATCAAGAGTGATCCTTCTGGGTTCCCAATGTCCCATCTTTTTCCATCCACCATGGAAAATCAGGGCCAAAAATAGAGCCAATGTCCGAAGATCCAGTGACATATCAAAGTTTGGTCCAGTCCAGTCCAGCTAGCTTACCTGTGTTTTCAGCTGCAATCTGTTGCTGTGCAGCAGCACATGAGATAAGCATGTTCCTGGGGACTTGAGGGATAGCTCTTCTTTGTTCCCCTGGGGTTAAAACCAAAAGCTTTTTAAAATAACAGATCAGTTTTCCAAGCTTTCAAGGTTTCTGATGCATCTACCTCCCAACCAATGATCCCTTTTTTAAGTTAGACTGATATACCTCTATGGTCAAGCACCTCCCCCTGCACCATTATGACCTCTGTTGCATATGTGCTTACCTCCCCATGCTCTTCCCAACAGTCTGGCACCAGAGGGCAAGCAGTACTCCTGGGGAGATTTCCTGTGCTCTGAGGATTAAGTCTCCTCATCTGCAGCCTCCTGGAGTGTGTGTAAGTCTGTAAATTCTATAACTTCCTAGATAAGTAAGCAGGCTTATTATCCCCAGTTTATTAAACTCAATGTCTGATTCCTTTTGTTTCCGTTCTTATTAATAATTAGCTGACTATCTATGCTAACAACTGGACAGTGCCATGAGAAGACAAATACAAGCAACAACTTCATGTTGAATAGTCAGACAAAGCTTCTTTAAAGATGTAATGTACGCAAAAAAAAGAGAAAAACTGAATTCAAGTTAGGAAAATGAGAGTGAAAAAGAATGTTCTGGGTAGTCATGTTACAGAACAGGGGTCCCCCCTAAGGACAGTATACTAATACTATCTGGACCACCTACTGGGCTCAATTGTCTGCTGCCAATTGGAAAGACATCTCTCAATGCCAGAGATTTGTGAAAAGGAAAAGAAAGCTTTATTTAATGCTATGCAGACTTAAAGTAGTGCCCCAATGTCCCTATTAAAATATCAAAGTCCTTTAGGATAACTACCAACACATACAGTGCTCCTATCTCCCCCTGCCCTAATTCAGGGTACCATAACTAAGGAAAAGAGCACACATCCATGTTTCCAGGCTGCTGACACCATCAGCTGTATTGCTGTCCAGGCGGGATCTCAAATTAATCCAAAGCCATGTGGCACCTTCTCATGGCCTACTGGCAAAGAGTTCTTTCACCCATTTTCCAGGCAAAGTCTCTTCTTTCCTCCACCTGCAGGGGTCTGTACTCTGGCCAAACTATGTGGATCTCTCTTCCTGGCAAAGGCAAGAGAGGGTCTGCACTCTACCAAAAGTGCGTGGCTCTCTCTTTCACATGGCTGCAGAGGTCCCCACTCTGGCAAAGCCGCATGGTCCATTCCTTACTGCCACAGGCACATGGTTCACTCTTCTAACACTGGTTGTTGGGGTCCCCACTCTGGCCAAAAGTACATGGTCATCTCTCTTCAGTGACTGCCATGTCTGTGTTTCAATCCCTGTGCCAATCTTCCTCTGCAGCTCCATTTCCTACTCCTCCCACAATCGGCTACACTTGCCAGGATTCCCATATCCTTCTAGCTTTACTGGGCTGCCATAGTGAGTCTGGGCAGGTGTGGCCCCATGGCGTGGACCCAATCATCTCCAAGCTTTCATGCAGGTGCTGTAATGGAGGCTGGGGAGTTGCCTCCCACTTACATCTTAGGTGGAAGTCACTCCCTTCTCCCTGGCTCAATGCATGGCCACAGCTATTTAACATATCTATGAAACCAGTTAAAGATTATATATATATGTTAAATGACTATTCTACAGGTTAGCTGCAAAGCCGTTGCTGTACAAAACAGCTCTCAATGGCCATGCTCCATTTGTCCCTTCCCCTGGATCACACCTGTTGTGAGGAAGGGGTGAGGATATCTTAATATTTCCTGGACACCTTGAGTTCTGGACCCCATTCCAAATCCCTTTTGGGGGTCCTCCTCTTGGCTATACCCTGTTATAGCCAGAACAATATATGTGGAAGTTCTGTGATAGAAAAGAATGTAATGTGTTTGGAAAACAGAAACAAGGTGGATTCAATTCTAGGGCTGATGGAATAAAGTACCACCAACTTATGTGTTTAAAGTAACAGAAATTTATTTTCTCTAGGTGTCAGAAGAGCCATATCCTCTGAGACTCTGTGTAGAATGGTTTCTTGATGCTTAGTGGCTTCTGATGGTGCCTTTGGGTCCTTGGCTTTCCTTGGCTTATGGCTGCATCATTCCCTTATCTTCTTCTATAATCACATGGTGTTCTCCCTGCATGTCTGAATCTTCATATGGCCATCTTCCCCACTTACAGAGACACTAGTCATATGGGATTAGGAGCCACATTAATCACCTCATCTTAACTTGATTACATCCACAGTAACCTATTTTTAAATGAGGTTACATTCACCAATGAGGTTACAGGACCAAAAGTTAGAACTTCAACATTTTTTGAAGGGCAGCAAGTTGAAACCACAGAAGAAGGCCACCTTAGCAGAAGTTGATGAACAAGTTGGAGTGTGCCATGACTTTACAAAGGTGGGACAGATGTTCAGCCTTATAGCCTATGTTAAGCAGTTAGGATTTTATTCTAAGTGAATAAGGAGACTTCATATAAAGAAAAAAATATGACATAGTTCACCTTTTAAAACAGTCTCTAGATGATCTGAAGAGACTGATTTGGTTGGAAGGAGAGTATAAGTAGAGACAATTGCTACTGTAATGATCAATGGGAAAGGGCTATCAAGGAAACAATGGAGAATCATATGACCTTGACATATGCCTTGGAGGAGAAATGGGATTTGGCAAAATTGGGTAGATGGTCAGCAATTACCTCAGCCTGAAATACTTGTAAGACATTTGCAAGTAAATACATTTCAAGAAAGTAATGAGAGAAATGGGTTTGTTTTCTTCTTTTTGGCTTTACTTTACATTTATTTACATTCAGAGACTAACATTTCTTTTTTTTTTTTTGTATTGTTGTTCAAGTACAGTTGTCTTCATTTTTCCACCACCACTTTCCCCACCACACTCACCCCCAACTCCCATCCTCAATCCTTTCCCTCTTTGTCTTTGTCCATGTGTCCTTTATATATGTTCCTTAAAGACCCTTCCCCCTCTTTCCCCGTTATCACTCTTCCCCTCCCCTCTGCTTACTGTCTGTTCTTTAATTCAATATCTCTGGTTATATTTTATTTGCTTGTTTTTTGATTAGGTTCCACTTATAGGTGATATCATATGGTACTTCTCTTTTACCTCTTGGATTACTTAACTTAGCGTAATTGTCTCCAGTTCCATCCATGCTGTCATGAAGGGTAGGAGCTCCTTCTTTTGTTCTGCTGCATAGTTCTGCAGCAGAAGCTCCTTGTTTTGTTCTGCTCCATTGCATAAATGTACCACAGTCTTTTCATCCACTCATTTACTGATAGGCCCTTCAGTTGCTCCTAGCACTTGGCTATTGTAAATTGTGCTACTATGAACACTGATGTGATAGGTTCTTATGGTAGAATTCCAGCAGGGGAATTGCTGGGTCAAAAGGCATTTCCATTTTTAGTTTTTTTGAGGAAATTTCATGCTGTTTTCCACAGTGGCTGCACCAGTTTGTATTCCCACCAACAGTGTACTAGTGTTCCCTTTTCTCCACAACCTCGCCAGCATTTATTGTTTATTGATTTGTTTATGATAGCCATTCTGACTTGTGTGAACTGGTATCTCGTTGTGGTTTAAATTTGCATCTCTCTGATGGCTAGTGATACTGAGCATCCTTTCATATGGCTCTGGGCCCTCTGTATGTCCTCTGCATGTGCCTATTCACGTTGTTTGCCTATTTTTTGATTGGAGTGTTTGTCTTCCTGGAGTGGAGTCATGTGAGTTCTTTATATATTTTGGAGGTCAAAACCTTGTCTGAGATATCATTGGCAAATGTATTTTTCTCATATGGTTGGTTCCCTTTTCGTTTTGCTGATGTTTTATTTAGCTGTGGAGAAGCTTTTTATTTTGATGAAGCAAGGAGAGAAATTTTAACTGAAGACAAGAATTTGAAAGATTTTGGAATGTATGAAAAATATTTATTTTATTTTTTTTATTTTTAAACATTTTAATGTGCTGCTATTGTTTCTAGATTATTTCTAGATACAATTGTAGTTGTATATTCATATACTCACTAAATCTAACACAACCAAAATATTTAGTTCACGTTCACCAAATATGGCTCAGAAGACATCCTGGTTATACACACAAAAAAGTGATAGGGCATTATTTTGGCTACTAGCAAAAATTGGTATATGAGCTTATAACAAGACTAAATATTCAATTCTGCTGTTTTGGGGCAATCTTTATATTTGTATATTTATGCATTTTAAATTGAGTAGGAAACAAAGGGGCAGTATATTTATAAATATTACTAGGCAAGTAAAAATTATAATGGCCAATTCTATCAGAGATAGTTTTTGTGAATTTTTAAAACTCTTTGCAATTCTACCTCATTTTAAGTGCCATGACTCAAAGCCAGGTCTCCTCAGTGGCTCAGGCCATGACCTGTACCAGTTTGTAAAATTCTTTCACTTTCTACCTAAATCCTCCTGAGACAAGGCTAAAGGGACCTTATTACTAAGAGTCATTGACAGAGAGAAAAGACTGTACCTGTTAACCACATGGCTTTGCAATTCTGTAAACATGAATTTTAAGTTACTCATCCTCTCATGCTTTCTACTATCCCCTCTCATCCATGTGAGGAGCAGTTAGACATCAAGAAACAGAGTCTTGGTTCAGGCAAATTATGTTTTAATTAAATTTAAAATATTTCTATTTTAACCTAAGACCATGACAAAGCAGACAAAATAATTTGAACCAGCAACATGTTCAAAAAGAATACTAAAAATTTGCATTCATTTATTTGGTCATACAACATTTAATATTCAGCAAAATTTTCAGAGAAAAATATATAATATACTACAGATATTTGAATATGTAATATACATGTATATTTTTCAAAGATAAGTAATGGTAAATTTACCTTTGCAGTAAAATGGTTGCCTAGACCTAAAGTCAATTCCTAGCCTACATCATGTATTTTCAGAATGGAAAATATTTTGCAATTTTTGTTAATCTCGGAAGACAGGAAACTGCTTTCAAATGTTGTGTATTTAAAAAATAGATTATCATCTTGAAGGCTTTTTAGAGAGAAGGGATAGTGCTGAATTACTTTGTAAAATATGTGGTTTATGAGCCAGGCTAATGTGGTTACTGTGGTCATAGAGTTTTGTCTGGATCAAATCCACAAGCATCAAGAACAAGTAGAGCTCCAAATATCACATCATCACAATAAATATAATTAACTACTATAAAGAGGCAAAGCTCAGAAATGTGGGACAGTCTAAAGGTATTGGAACACATTCTACAATTATTTTCAGAGAACAGAAATTACATCGTTCTTGAAAGTAATGCTCACACTCAATCTGATTCTATCTCCATTAGAAAATTTATGCTAAATATCCAGTGACTCAAGTGAGCCCATGTGGCATACAATCTGGAGGAATTTGTTTGTTTATTTTGGGTCTGACTTTAGCACTGGGTTATATTTCTTCATCAGAATCAGCTATTGTAACCAGTTGGCATATGACTGGCCCTGATTGGCTTTGCCTGGTTTAATTTAATAATAAAGGGATTTAGTTCCAGGGTTGGCAATGCTGATGGAATTGGATAGAACATGGGGAGAAGGCTTGATAAAATCAAACTGTGCCAAAATTGTTAAGTAAAACTGTTAATTTAAAATATTTTTTCTGATTTTGTCATTGCTTTACACTGGATGTAATTGTAACTAAAGCCTGAGCAAATGTAATAACAAAAAAATGACAATCAGAAAATTTACCTACAGCAATTTTGACTGCAAATATAAAAGTCATGATTCTAAATGCTTTAGAAAAACAACTTTTTCAAGCCAAAATCAAAGCTCAGAAGTTAAGTGCTTTCAACACAGTACACAACACAACATGACACAAAATTAAAACCAGTATTTAGAAAACATTAGTCACCACTTTCTAATTACTGAATGGGCACCTAAAATTTGCATATTAGTCTGAATGTCAAGTATTCCACATTGTCCGATTAATTCAGGCATCTTCTTTTACAACGTTTATATATTTGTTAATGTCTAAAGCTTATAAATATAGGATTCCATTTTGCATGAATTTTGCTAACAATTTCATTTTAAAATAAAATTTGATGTATTTAATTCCTGGGACAAACATTTTCAGGCCTCATATTCCTTTATTTATAAGAAATTGATTTTGTTGCCATTCTTTTATAATATGTAGACATCTCAAATTCAGCCCATGTAGAGCATGCTCTCTGCCCAAAATTTAATACCCATCAATTCACTGGGGTTCAAATGCAAATTCTGATCTGGTAGATCTGAGTTGGAGCTCAACAGCCTACATTTTTAACAACTTCTCAGGTGATGCCAATATGCTATCAAGAACAACATTTTGAGTAGCAAGATTATAGAAAGTTTATTCTCTTTCCTCTGTATTTGCTTTTCATCCTGCACTCCATCTTTTGGACAGCATCATAAATATTTATCCATCAGCACTACCACATACTTCTCTCTACTTCACTATCTCATGCATGGCCCTCCTTTCCTCACACCCTATAGACAAATTCTATCTGTTGGTTTTTCTTGTGAAATCAACCTCGAAAGCATCTGGATTTATTTTCTACTCTTTATGTACCTTGACATTCTTATATTTAATGTCATAATACTCAACCAAATTTTTCTAAAAATGTTTCCTACCTGACCAATCATTTTTCTCTACCAGTTCCTTCCCTTTCAATACTCTCTATCTACTATAACAAAGTGATTTAAATTGTGGAGAACAAAGAAAGCTGCATGAGCATAAGGAGTTAGTGTTAAGAAAATAAGGTTAGAAAAGCCATAACTACATAACCACCCTAGGCTTGTGTTCCAAGAAGTTAAGAAAGGCAGGGCTGACCTAGCAGATAGCCACCTGGACAGTTGCCCAGGTGAAAAGTTTTACCCCTGCCCCAGCCCTTGAGCACAGGCTGAGCACAAGCTTCCCGACCAATTACCAACGAGAGCACGAGCCTAGCATGAATTTCCCAGCCAATGGCTAACTTCCACATCTGCTTCTGTAAAAGTGCTTGCTTGTTTGCTTCTATAAAAGAACCTAGCTGTAAGCATTAAGGCACAACTCTCATTTGCAGCTCTTAGGAACACTGTCTCCGGACACGTTCGGAGAGTTTGCCCCTGCGCAGGTAAAGCTTTGGCCAATAAAACATCACGTTTGAATCCTGAAAGTTCCTGGACGTTTGTTTCTCACGTCGGTGTATGCAACAAAATAAAGTGCACATTTCTATCATAATACTACATTTCTTTAATACGATTCTCTCAACCTAAACTAACTACCCCCACCTTTCACAAATAACAAACTCTCACTTGATTTCAGTATCACCACAATGTCGTCTCCTCTTCCAAAGTTGTTCATCTTCTATTCATAGCAGAAAGAGTATTATTTTGTCAGGGCTCTTCTAACATTCACATTCATTTATAACTCTTCATGGAACCAGTAATATTATATAATAATAACTTATATAGTTGTTTACCTTAAATCTTACAATGTTAAAATGCAGGAACTGGGCATTTCTTGTTATTTAGTCTCAAAACCTAGCCCATTGCTTGGCACTGAGTAAACTCACAATAAATATTGACTGAATAACAAAGTTTTTTCAAAGTTTAAATGACTTTACTGATATAAAGGGAAAAAAGTGGTCTGCGCATCTAAATGAAAATAAAAATCTTGACAGTAATTAATCTATATTCATTGTTCAAACAGTTGATTTTATAATTTGAAGATAAATAGGTAGTACTTATTAAACACAAACAATTTGAGATAAGAATAATCGAAAGTATCAGATTTTAATTTCCCCAAAAGTATAGTCTTTTTTATCTTACACTTTTTTATTTTTTAAGAGTTTTTTTATTATATATTTTAATTATAATTTATTGGTTATACTATTATAGTTGTCCTGATTTTTCCTCCATTGCTCCCCTATATCCAGCAACACCCACTTCCTCAGGAAATCTCCCTACCATTGTTCATGTCCATAGGTCATATATACAAGTTCTTTGGCTATTCTATTTCCTATATTGTACTCTACATTTCCATGGATATTCTATAACTACCTATTTGTACTTCTTAATCCCCTCAATGCTTCATCCATTCCCCCACACCTCCCACCGATGTGGCAACCATCAAAACTTTCTCTATATCCACGATTCTGTCCTCTTGTTTGCTTAGTTTGTTTTTTTATTCAATTGTCAATAGATACATATTTACTGACATTTTATTGCTCATTATTTTGATCTTCCTCTTTTTCTTCAATAAGTCCCTTTAACATTTCATATAATTATGGTTTGGTGATGATGAACTCTTTTACTTTGTTCTTGTTTGGGAAGCTCTTTATCTGCCCCTACACTCTAAATGATAGCTTTGCTGGTCCCTGCTTTTCATGACTTTGAATATTTCTCTCCAAAACCTTCTAGCCTTCAATGTTTCTTTTGGGAAATCAGCTGACAGTCTTATGGGAACTCCCCTGTAGGTAACTAACTTCTTTTCTCTTGGTGCTTTTAAGATTTTTTTTTTATCCTTAAACTTTGGCATTTTAATTATGTTGTGTCTTGGAGCAGGCCTCTTTGCATCTGTCTTATATGGGACTCTCTGTCTCTCTGTGCTTCCTGTACTTGCATGTCTAATTCCTTCACCAAATAGGAAAGTTTTCTTTCATTATTTTTCAAATAAGTTTTTAATTTCTTGCTCTTTATCTTCTCCTTCTGGCATCCCTATGATGTGAATGTTGGATCTCTTGAAGTTCCAGAGGCTGCTTATAGTATCTTCATTTTTTTAGATTCTTTTTTCTTCTTATTGTTCTGATTAGTTGTTTTTGCTTCCTTATGTTCCAAATCATTGATTTGATTCTTGGCTTCACTCTACTGTTGTTTCCCTGTAAATTGTTCTTTACTTCAATTAGTGTATCCTAATTTATCCTTAGTGTATACTTAGCATATACTTCATTTAGCATATACTTCATTTCTGACTGGATCTTTTTTATGCTGATGAGGTCTTCACTAAGATCCTTGAGTATTGTTGTAAACAATGTTTTGAACTCTGCATCTGACTGATTGCTTATCCCCATTTTGTTTAGTTCTTTTTATGTAGTTTTGACCTGTTCTTTCATTTGGGCTATGTTTCTTTGCCTCTTCATTTTGGCAGCCTCCCTGTGTTTGTTACTATGTATTACGTAGAGCTGCTTTGACTCCATGTCTTGGTAGTGTGGCCTAATGTAGTACATGTCCTGTAGGGTCCAGTGGCACAACCTTCCCTGTCACCCAACCTGGGTACTTGAGGTGTGTCCTCTGTGTAGGCTAAGTATACCCTCCTCTTGGTGTTGAGCTTTGGTTGCTCTTGGCAGACCAATGGGAGGAATTTACCCAGGCCAGTGAGCTGCAAGGATTGGATGTGATTACTTAACATCAACCTCTGCCCTCCATAAAGGATTAGCTGTACAAGGGCATAGTGGTGGTGCCATGGTCTGTAGCTGTCCATTGGGTATATTGCATTGGCCCTGGGGTTTCCTTGGTGCTGCAGGCTAAGGTCAGCCTCCACCTGATTTTTGCCAGTGGCCACCCTGTGGGCTATAAAGCAATCTGAGATGGCTGCTACTTGTGCTGGGCTTGGAGATTCCCAGGTGAAGCCAAGCTATGAATCTAGGCTGGCTGCTGTTAGTGCTGTGCTTGAGGGGGGGTGGTCCCTGAGGCCAGGTGTTTCTTGTTTGAGAGGATTTAGAAAGTTGCACAACATGAGCCAAGACCAGCCATTCATATGGAAGAGCAGCTTAGGGGTGTTGGGTGGGGTGGAGTCTCTGGGGATCTCCAAGGTGGGTCAAACACTGTTAGCCAGATTGATGGAGTCCCAGCTATAGCACTCGCTTGACAGCTCTGTGTCTCTGTTGGGGGAGGGTTTAGAAAAGGAAAAATGGCCTCTGCTTGCCTTACTTTCAGACATTTCAATTTCTCCCAGTATGTCACTGGTGTCTTTCAAGCTACCCTGGTGCTGGTACTCAGAGGGAGTGAATCTGAGTAGCTGAATTGTGTGTGGATTCTTTAAGAGGCACTTTTTGGGGATCTAGAAGTTTCTTCTACCAACTCAATCTGTGCTGGTTTCTGCATCCAGAAGTTGTGGGGACTTATTTTCCTGGCACTGGAATCCTGGGTTGGGGCCCTGGTGAGGGGCTTGGACTTCTAGCTCCTGAGATATCCCTCCCAAATTTTTATCTATCGCATGTGGGTGTGGGACAAGCCTGTTCCATTTCTATGCCCCTCTTACCAGTCTGGGTGGATGTGATTTTTTTAATTCCGCAGTTGTCAGGCTTCCACTCCACTTGATTCTCAATGGTTCTGAGTGATAGCTGTTCTGTATTTTCATTATAATTTTGAGGTGGTAGTGGGAAGAACAACTCATGTCTGCCTATACTGCCATATTGATAAGAAGAGTGTTTTCCAAAAAGTACAGTCTCAAATATTTCATTTCAAAGCTTTAGATATCCAAAGTTAACTTGAGTCTTTATTTTAGTGAAATTCTATAATAGAATTTTACTTGAAGTAGAAAACTATATGTAAAATATTATATACACATACTATAAAGTGAGTCACTTTCAGTGAATGATTTTTATTATGTGCCTCTCATATTTCAAACACAGGGCTGATGCTAGAAAGTACAAGAATGGATCTCTTCCACTAAAAATCTGTATGGGGCTGTGGAAGAAGATTGGTGTTTCCTCCTTCTACTTCCCCTATGGAGGATTGACTTATTGCCTATCACACACCAGGCATGTTCTTCAATCAAGAAAAGAACAGTAGAAATTTCTGGAAGGAAAAGAAAAAAGGTGAAACTAACAAAAATTAGGAGATCATCAGCCTCAAAACACACATTCAAATGATGTCCATGGATGAGCAATTTAATTACATTAACTCTTTATAGCATCCTCATATTCACTTGCTCATTTCATCTTCTCAATAATTCTGGAAGTGTGATAAAGCAAATGTGGTTTTCCCAATTGGGTAGAGGTATGGATAATTAAAATGTCATGTCCAAGTTTGTACAGGTACAAGCAGAACCAAGGTCCGAGTTCAATTATCCATCTCTAGGCACATCATCTCTCTACTACAACATTCCATATCTTATATTTGTTTCACATGGTGGCTCTGAAACTTTTCAAAGTGACACTTAACAGGAGCACTCTCGCTAAAGGACTCACTAGCTAACTGAACAAGAGCACATAGCAATTTGATTTGGGAGGAATTTCTTCTGCTTGGAACCACATTGTGTATCTAGAATTTTGAAATTCCATTTGTTTTGTTTTGAATTTTGCTTTCCCACTTAGTTATATTTCAGCCTATGAAAGGAATTAGAAAATATGTGTTCAGAATTTAAATGGAGATGTTTTTAGACAAATTTGGAGGGTAGAGGAAGCAAATTGAGTAGGTATGGGCACATGGGCCAAGTAGAAATTAAAAAAAAATTATCACAATTGTCAGGAATATTAACAATAACCACCCTGAGTTGGCATTTGTTTATTGAAGCACACACACACACACAAAGAGGTTCAGTTATCTCAATAAAGATTCACAGTTCCAATGTTAACATTTAGGCAAGAGAACTCTAAACTAAATTAATTTAATAGAACAATGACAAAATCTGTGTCCGGCACCATCTCAAGGATGATTCCTCATGATGACAAGCCCAGTATTTGCAGATAGAAATTCAGAATTAAAAAACTAGTGGGTTAGGATTTTGAGAGATATTTGGAATATGAACCACACATTTATTTCAAATTATTCTTTATCCATGTCTGAATTTGTTTTCAAATTACTGCCTAACAACAATTCTGAAGCACAGGAAAAATATGTGAAACTCTAAAGACTGCAGCTATTATTCTGACCTATCTGTTTAATCATTTGACCATATAAATACTATATTTTGATTGTAAAAGTAGTCTCAGGAGATGTCAGATTGAAAGCAGGTAATTTTCTTTAGAGGAAACAAGTAGCAAAAACAGAATACTGACAGGACAGAAACCAGTGCTGTCAGAGTCCATATGCTTGTATTTTTAGAACAGGATGCAGTGAAACAGAAGGAAAGAGATTTAGATAAATAAATGAGACACCATTTGTGACAAGCAAAGCTTTTTTTACCTATTGAACAAACACGAAGACTCCAATCGTCTTTGGCAGGAACTTCACAGGAAAAAGCCAAGACAGAGAGTCATGCTATTTATGTAGTGATTCGATCCTTTTCTTGAATGTCTTTTTATATAAAAGGCAGACCATTAACAATAGAATATTAACCAATATAAATGTAATAGCTTGCCTGTGTCGAGAAGCCGTTGTTGAAATATATCCTAACAATTATTTACAGGTCTCTATGGCTCTTTATCTGAAAAAGGAAACAGGAGCTAAGACCACAAAGATGTTAGTTTTCATCTCCAGTGATCTATGATAGATATAAACAAGATGATGATGCTCCGAATCTATTTAATTGACCTGACCATAATAAATTGCAGCTGGATATTTTCCCTTTATCTTGTTCTGAAGTCACTCACACTTCAGACATTAGGAAGTCATCATATTGCCAACGGTTTATCTCAGAGTCAGAGAAAGGCAGATGGCTGGAGCAGCAAGGGGTCTTTTTCATCCATCCTTTCCTTTCCCCGAAAGCTTGGTGTAGGGTTGGCTGTCAGCCCATAACAACCTTCCAAACAGCTATCAAAAACAAAATGAGTTTTCAAAGTCTGCATAATAGAATATATCAAAGTGTAGTAGGCAGTTAGGTAGGCATGAGCAGAGCAGGAACTATGGTCCACGTATTGAGGGTCTCTAGGGTGGAGAAGCCCAGGGTAACCAGCAAGTGGGAAAACTACAAGCCCTTGCACATCCACTCTCTCAGGCATTAACCCCTGGGGATAAGATCTAAACCTCAGCTGTGTTTCAGCTCCAGGACCAGAAAAGCAGCAAAATCAGGCAGAGCAATGTCACGGCTGACTTTAGGACCAGCTGCAGTGAGTAATAGGCCCCTCCCTCAGTGCATACCAATCAGTGGAGATGATGACCCTAAAGAAACATACCAGGAAAGCTGATGAATATTCTTTTGAGATCCTTCACTGAGACCTCAGATAAAAGCTCTCAGGGTGGAGAACCCAGTGCCACTTTTCTCTATAGAGCATGTCAGTGCTTTTCCTCACCACTTACTTTCCCCAGGGCATGTCCTTTCTCTCTTCCCAGAGCATGCCTGAACCTCTCCTCCCTCTTTCATCCCTCAAGGGAGTATCTCTCTCCCTCTTTCTTCTGACCTCCAGGGGCACTTCTTCTGCTGCTCCTTGTTTCCTGAGCCCATTTCTTCTATGGCTTACTTCTGCTTCTGCGACTTTCTAAGTAAACTTTATCTTATAATCCGAGTTTTCGTTCTGAATTCTTCCCCCTCCCCAGAACTCAAGAACTGAGGTTGCTAAACCAAGGTTTGAATCTAGTGCCATATTTCCACTGCTAACAAAAACTTCTATTACTTATTTTTTAAACATGAATAAAAGCCACATACATTTTGTGGGTATAATTTCAAAAGAAAAATAACATGACAAAAATTCATTATTGGTAACTAAGTAGGTGTTTGTGAATAAAAAGGTATATTAGATCACTGATATATATTTTTTTTCAGCAAAAACCAAGACCCACATCTTGTTATGACTTTTAACTTTGACTTGTATTTAAAAGTACATCTTCACAGAAAGGCACATCTTATGGTTGTGTATACCTGAGGCAATGAAATTGAGCTGGGAACATACAATCCAGTTCAGTTTATCCAGAAGCTCACTCCTGTCTGCAGGAATGCCAAACAGCACAAATTGGGACTTGCACCAAGACATTCATCAGGAACAGGAACATGCCTCAGCACAGCTTCTTCTAATCTGGCACAGTCAGCAGCTCCCAGAAAACAACAGTAACACAGATTCAAGAGGCCCCAGTGCAATTTCACCAGCAAGGGGTCCCTCTGAGAAAACTCCTCAGGTGTTCACCAGGGGAAGAGACAGCATCAAATGTGTGCATAAATCTTCAAGCAATGCTACAAGTGGCTGGATAGAGAGGACAATAATATCAACATATATAGTGCCATGGTACAAACACCAATTATTTTTTAGTCACATTCATACACAGGTAGAGTCATCTGGTTGATAGAAAATTATCTCCAAATAATGACAGCCTGAAAGGGAGTATTCTCTGCTAAATTTCAGCTGGTGAGTGACGCATTTTAACTAACTTATAGTCATGTTCTCTCATGGTTACCATGAATATTATGGAACTAGGCAGTCTGCTGCAGTAGTCACTAGCCACAAGTAGCTATTAGCACTACAAATGAGGCATCCAAACTGAGACACATTGTAAAATATATGGGGGGGTGTTGTGGAGTTAGTATTGAAAAGAATGTAAAATATATCATTAGTAATTTTATATTGATTACATGTTAACATTCTATTTTGGATATATTGAGTTATACAAAACATGGACAACAGGGTGGTAATTGCTAGGGGGAGGGAATTATAAGGGCATTAAATGCTAATGGAAAAAATATAATAAAGATTATATATTTAAAAAATAAAATACAAAATTAATGTCACTAGTTTATATATTCAAATGTGGCTACTAGAAAAATGTAAATTACCTATGTAGCTTTTATTTGTGGCTTAGATTATGAGTTCATTGAAGAATGATACTATAGAACATTTGACCAGTTTCTAAGTCTAATATCAATTTTATTCATTTTCACAGCTATGCCAAATACAATGATTTTTTTCAGCTGTGTCAGTATTTTGCAAAATCTCAAAATAAATTTTCAGGCTGCTGAAATTGTGGATTAATTAGTTTTATTCTGTACCACATAAGCTCTATAACTTTTGCATGTAATTAATCTTCTCTAAGGAAAAACATTCTACAGACATATATTAATTAACACAGAGGTATGCATTCATAAAAATGCATCATTTGCTCATTTTTCAGTAGGTAGTGTGCTGTGTTCTGGGTAGTCATAAGACAAGTGAAGTCATAAGACAAGTTTCTTACTTTCAGAGAGTTGTCTGTCTACAGGAAGGGACAGTCTTGCACACAGGTAAAATCACAACAACATAATTCAAGGGAAAGATGAGAGAGAATACAATATATGTGGAAACATAGTAGAGGAAGCAACTCACTGTCCCATGGAATTGTCCTATTATATGCCCAGCATGTGCACATATGTTCCTTCAGTCTTCTAATGAGATGGTTGAGGAATGGGAGATTGAAAATCATTGCATGTAGACAGTGAGAAGGGAGCAAGGATGCAAATCTGCACTGAGCTACCCCAAATCTCATCATTTTGTGTCTCCATCACAGGGAGGCTGGTGCAAAGCAACACATGCAAGGGGACATTCTTCGCAGAGAAAATGCCATTTCTAGGAAATTGAAGTGAAAAGCTCTGTATGTCCAGAAAAGGATAGTAATAAGGTCTCCTAGAGTATTTGAAGATTCAATGATCTGTTCCATTGTTTGTAATACCTCAAGTTTCAAAATTTTAAGACTCACTGTCTTGCTAAGAGTCTACTTATAGTAACATTCAGGTCCATCAGTACTTCTCCAGTACTTTAAGTTATATCCCATAACCCTGTTATTCATATGTATGGGCAGGCCACTGACTAGTAGTATTTTAGTCATAAAGGCCAAAAATACCCTTTTTTCCAGTGCTCATCAACAATATATCAAATGTCCTCAACTGGGATTTCTAAACCAGGATTTACAAACTTTTTCTGCAAAAGGCCAGAGTGTCGATATTTTCAGCTTTGTTGGACATTTGGTCCCTGACACAAGAAATCAGTCCTTGTGCTGTAGCATGAAGGCAGTCATGGAAAATAAACAAAGGAGCATGGCTATATGTGCATTCCAACACGTTTTGTTTACGGACACTCAAATACCAGTTTTATATAATTTTCACATGTCACAAATTATTATCCTTTTGAGTTATTTTTTAACAAGTTAGAGGTGTAAAATCATTCTTACCTCACCACCCCATCCTTAGACCTGCCTTCTCTGTGACAGTTTTCTTCTGTGGGGAAAGCTCATACCACTTCTCTTGTTCTTTGGGTCAGGTGGCTTTTGAGAATTGTCATCAATCTATCATCTTAAATGCAGAAGCATTCAAGGATAATCTATGAACACATACCAGTAGGTTAATATGCTTCTTAAATGTGACAGTGAGAATTGATTAAAACCCTCCCAGTATGGTCCAACAGGGCTAGCCACAGTGTAATATGTTTTATTAATGGTCTAAAAAAGTCTTTTCACTATTCATTGAACATGTTTAAGAAGGATCAATGAAGAAAGTTCTAAACTTACATAATTTTGTTTTTCCTTTTTTTTCATGCTAGTTAGTATTCATCAGCTCCCCAGACCTAGAAAAGCAAGCCCACATATCCTATTTCCATATATACTTCCTGCCAGGCTCCCACAGTGCCTTCTATTTCACCAGTAATTGCAAGTAACAGAACTCATCTAAAAGTCACTTTATTTAATTCTTGAAACAAATTTGGAAGGTATGTATTAAAACTTATTTAAAAGTGAGGAATGAGGTCGGTAGGGCGTCAGGCACCTTCCTCTCCCTGCGCTCTCTCTGTGCTCCTTCTGCCACTTCTGTTCTGTAGCCAGCACATTTAAAACCCAGCTGCAAAATCATTCCAGGACCAGTGGATTCCTCCAATCCTTGCTTTGGTGGTGTGTGTTTACATCTAAAAGAGACATAAAAACAAATAACTGCATTATTATACAGTAAATGCCTTCAGGGAGAGATAAGTAGGGGCCTTCAGGAGTCCATGGGGGGCAAGAAGAAATGAAAAAAAAAAAGAAAGGAAAAATAAAATAAGCTAAAGAAGAATGAGAACTTATTTTTGTTTTCTTGTCTTTTCATGCTTAGCATTTATTCATGCCCTAATTAAAAGTATTTTGGTATTTTTGTGGAAAGGAAGTTCAAACAGAGAGGCCTTGAAAATGAGGACAGTCAATGGGTCTGTGCTAGGATTATTAAACACTGAGGGTTTAAACCAGAAAATAATGTTCTTAAGAACATGTCAACATAATTTAAGGACAAAATTATTACTTCTTCTGAAATGAGTTCAGCATATTAACTTTTTATGGCTTTAAGCCTTGACATTTTAAAATACTATTTTATTTTTTTCCATTCACATGTAAGAAATATTTCCAATACAGACAAAGAAGTTTACATTCTAGAGCCAGGAAGTTTTTTAGGTTAATACTGGTTGATTGCCCTGGTATATTATCATTTGTGGAAAAGTTAACTGTGATAATGTTACCATCTCATTCCAACCTGTCATTAGTAAGGGAGTTAGGAGAAATACTTTTAGCCCAATTATGCATTCCAGCTGCTTGTCAATGTCTGTTGTATTAGCACAGCAAAACTCAGCATTAAACCTGAGCAACAATCAAATGATTATTTAGTCTTTTCTTTTTAATCAGACCATTGTTTCGCCCACATTAAATAATAGGTGAATGAGAGGGACTGGTGGGGGGAAATGGAGACAATTGTATTTGAACAACAACACAAAAAGTAAAAGAGATAAAGTTCTAAATCAAGAGATTATATGAAAGGGCACTGTTTCTCACAATATAATTAATCAGCTATATCAACATTTGTATGAGTTATCTGTATTAATGGAAAGAATACAGAAGCATTCAAGGATAATCCAAGTTGAATTTTCCAAATGAACAATATAAAAAGAAATTTATATTTTGTTTCATGGTTTGACTGAAAAATTGCAGAAGTTCAAAACTGATATTTCTCTGCATTAAAGAAAACTTGCAAAGAGCTTTAAAATTACCAGGTCCAATTGGTTTCAGTTTCTTCTGGGCAATTTTGGTTTCCAACAACCAGAGTAAATGCAATGCATGATCTCCTTCCAATAATTTGAATATAAATTCTGAAAATTTCAAAATCTATTTAAAAAATATTGAACCCATACTTTAAATTTCTGATTCAGGTCTTCAGCACCAACAAATTGGCCCACCAATGGCTGAAATGTTCAAGTTTATTAAAAATCCTGGGGCCATGGTGTCTGAAATGTGGATTGAACCAAACTTTCAAGAACTCAATTTGAACCCTCCACACTCTTACTTCTACCACACTTCCTACCAAAGTATAGCCTCCTAGGTCCCCAAGGTTGATAATCTATTGTTTAGATTTAAAAGTCATGCTTAGAATACAAGATAAACAAATACAGTTGCTATATCATCAGAGTTAAGATGAATGTCTACCTGCAACAGTGAACATCAAAGATGTGAATACAGGGACTTTTTACTAAGGAAGGTACTTCCAAAAGACCAGAAAACAAGTACTGGGACAAGACTCACCACTGCATCCTGAGCAACCAACAGAATTTTGACTTCATATATGACCTCATGCATGTGATCACCTAACCATATGTGTAGCTGAAATCATAAGGATGCTTTATATTTATATACATACAGGAGTAATAGATGTTTAAAAGTAAGTGTAAGGCAAAATAACCAAATAGAATATACAACTTAAATTCAATTTTGCATTCATAAGGAGATATGTCAAATCTAAAGTTTAAGTTGTCTACAGTTCTTTTAGCCCAGCATCACTAGCCCACACCAGATGGTGTTGGCTTTATTCATAACAAGTCAATAAACACATCCTAACATGCCACTGTCAGAAATATATTGCCTATATTAATGTTCATTAATTAACTTTAATACATTGGCAAAAAGGAATTTTAATTATTTTGCAATCAAAAGTGCTTGCAGTAATGTGAATGCTGATAATATAGCAAACATGAAGTGCTCTGTACATCTTTCTAGAGCTCTAATTAACTAAAATGCACAAAATCAATGTAAAAAAATTACCATTTTGAAGACAGTCACATTATCTATTCTCATAAATGGAGACTAAAGCCACATACATTAGTTTACAAAGAAGACAATTATTTCATCCTAGAACATAAAAAATCTTTTATGTAATTTTTCTTTCATATATAATTGTTTTTAAAAAGCCTGGTTCTCATTTTCAAAGGATGTATAGTTTGGGGTGTTTCTCAAATGTATACTAATGGATCATTATCTTTTAATTGAGTGCTTTAAATCAAAGCCCTTTGATGACACAATCCTCATTTGAGATGCAGATCTCTCCACTTTGAGAACAGCAAGAGGAAAGAATATGATGTATACAATTATTTTTTACAAATCTGCTCCTTTTGGCCCCTGGGTCATCATTTGGACAGCAAATTACCCACAGTTGAAAGTGTCTCCATCCTGTGGCCATCAGTATCTTTTTTTTCCCATCACATCTTTCTTGTTCATTTTCACATCTCCAGAACACAAGTGCCTGACATTTTGTGGATGTCACAAAATAAATATTTGTGAAATAAATGAATGTAAGAATAAAAATGCCAAATCATAACTAGTTCTAGGTAAGTCGTTCAGTATCAGAGATTTCAATACTCTTTTTATTGAGAATAGGAATGGGTTAAAGGCTTTTGTTCTGAATCAGCATTGAGTGGAATCTGGGCAATAACTCAGAGGCAGCAATCAGAAGGAGGGATACCCACCACCTGGAACAAAGACCTGGTATATATCTGCAAACATACAATCAATCCATAAAATATTTTTTTTCTATCAACAGTAGGACAACAAAAGAGATGACACTTTCCTTCAGATACCTCTTACATGCATCCACCCATACATTACCATTGTGTGTGTGGGGGGGGTATGAATGCATGTGCATATGTTAGCTTCAAGAATGTTTCATAATTAATTGTTAATTATAAAATTATTGTGGAATCACATTTAAAACATGCATATGGGAGATTATATATGAAAACAGCAGAGAAAGGTCAGGGCATAATAAAATCTTTTTTAAAAGATTTTTTTATTTCTTCATTTTTAGAGAGAAAGGAAGAGAAGGAGAGAAATATCAATGTGTGGTTGCCTCTACGCACCCCATACTGGGGACCTGGCCTGCAGCCCAGGCATGTGCCTTGACTGGGAATCGAAATGGCCACCCTTTGGTTCACAGCCCACACTCAATCCACTGAGCTACACCAGCCAGGGCCATAATAAAATCTTAAGTTCCAGTTTCTAATGACACCTGAAGATAGCTTTAAGCCAAGATTTTTACTGTTTAGGATTGTCAATAAGTGGAATGTCATTATTTAAACCT
The DNA here is from genome assembly GCA_004027735.1 of Carollia perspicillata. Lineage (NCBI taxonomy): Eukaryota > Metazoa > Chordata > Mammalia > Chiroptera > Phyllostomidae > Carollia > Carollia perspicillata. Next base: position 58,444 of record PVKM010000700.1, read on the forward strand.
CATAATACTTCTAGGTTCTCCAGGTACTTGGTAGAACTTTTATAAATTTATCTCTATTTCCCAGGTCCCTTTGAAAAAAGATAGATTTAAATACATGTACATTTCAAAATATTATATTATTATTTTCTTCATATCCTTCTCCCCTTTAGGTCTTTTATCTCTAGTTATATGAAAACAGGCAAAGGCATATAGAGGAAAGGAAATAACAGTTTATAAAATCTAGTTCTATGGGATGTTATTCACCATGACAGAAAAGAAGAGGGCTACTTTTTTCTTTCTGTTTGTTTTTTGCTTTGTTTTTTCCATATTTATTTATTTATTATTTAACTTTTATTGTATTTTTTCTATTACCATTTAGTCTCCTTATGCCCCACTCCCCCCAGCAAACACCAAACTTTTGTCCATTTCTATAGGTCCTTTTTCATTCTTGCTCCATTCCTCTACCCTCTAACCTTCCCCAACCCTCACTAGCTGTAATCCTGCCCTCCATCTATGAATCTGTCCCCACTTCCCTTGTTAGTTCAGTTTGTTCATTACATTTCACATATGAGTGAAATCATATGGCATTTGTCTTTCTCTGACTGGCTTATTTCTTTTAGCGTAATATTCTCTGGGTCTATCCAGACTGTCACAAAGGGAAATTTTCTTCTTCTTTTTTATGGCCAAGTAGTATTCCATTGTGTAAATGTCTCATAGTTTTCTTATCTACACATCTACTGACCTATATTCAACATAGTACTCAAAGTCTTAGCCACATTAATCAGTCAAGAAGATGAAATAAAAAGCAGCCAAATTGGAAAGAAGTAAAAACTGTCATTATTTGCAGATGACATGATACAGTCTTTGTATAATCCCAAAGATTATACAAAGAAACTACTAGAAAAACTAGCAAAGTATTAGGAAACAAAGTTAATATCCAGAAATCTGTTGCAATTTTATATGCCAAAAATGAACTAGCAGAAAGGGAAATTAAGAAAACAATCCCATTCACAAATGCTTCACAAATACTAAAATACCTAGGAATAAACCTAATCAAAGATGTAAAAGACCTGTACTTAGAAAATTGTAAGACACCGAAGAAAGAAATTGAAGCAGATACAAACTTCCAACTTCTATATATAGACTTACTGCCTGAAAACCAGCTTTAGTAGCAGTCACAGGTATACAAAGCAAAAGAAAAAAAAACCTCATGAGAAAATCTCTTTTATATTTCATGACAGGAAGAAGTAAAGGAGTCGATGATGGTGAATTATGCTTGACAAAAAGCAGAGAACCTTGAACGTGATTTTTTTAAAAAAAGCATCTGGTTTGGGAATGGATATGTAATATCTTTTATTGCAAAGAAAAAAAAGAAGGGATGGAAAGTAGAAAAAAAATCACTCTAGATGAAGAAGATTTAAATGGCTAGGGGTAAACATAACAACTATGTCATCCAGAAGATTTAGACTAATATTATTAGTCACAGACTATAGAATATCTAGTTTTCTCACTAGTTCATGTGTAATAGAATTTATTTAAAAAGTTAAACATCTCAAAATATCTTTGATAGGGTCAGGAAACTGGAACTAGGTATAGCCACAGAAATTGAGCCTGGACTGTTCTCTCATTGTACTATTGAGCATTCCTGCTTAAAGGCATTGTTGCTGTGACCTTGCTGGTCAGCCTGTGCTGTTTGGATATGATGCTGCAGAGGAAAGAGACACTTGAGCACAAACTTTAAAAAATAGTTGCACCCTGGCTGATGTAGCTCAGTAGATTGAGCACAGGCTTGTGAAGCAAAGGGGCACCAGTTCGATTCCCAGTCAGGGCATATGCCTGGGTTGCAGGCCGGGTCCCCAGTAGGGGACACATGAGAGGCAACCACAGATTGATGTTTTTCTCCCACTCTTTCTCCTTCCCTTCCCCTCTCTCTAAAAGTAAATAAATAAAATATGTTTTAAAAGTTCCTTCCCCATGTGTGTCAACTGCTTCAGAATCTTCATGTCCACACCCCAAAATCATCCACCTGCATCTATGTGCAGAAACTAGGCCAAATATGTATTTTTCATTCTTCCTTATCAATGTTACAAGCTGAAAGAGATTGAGCATATGTTGGATGAGCCAACCACATAGTTTCTTTTACATTCTAGGATATTGAGATACTCCAGGAAACAAGATGGAACAGATTACTATTAACCATTTGACTGAGATAATCATTAGACATTTTAAAGAGTTTGATAACCATAAACTGCCCACAGAGAGACTTGGCTTCTAGGTCTGATTCCATCCTCAACTTCCCATATTACTTAAGTCACTTACTTCACTGTGCTTTCATATTCCCATCAATAAAATTCATAGTTATTAAAATATTCTCTGCTTTGCCAACCAAGGTATAAGCAGGAAATGCAATTCACCCTAGATGGATCAAATTCAGGTGATAATAAGGAAACTACTTACAAAGTAGTGTGCATACATAAGGGATAGTGAGATAATTTACAAAAGGAAGTTGTTACCAACTCTAAGTCTGAAGAGATGAGCAAGGAAACTTGTATTAGTGGAGCCCACTGAGCACAGGAGCTGTAAAGATGAGATAGCATCTTGGGAGCCCTGGTTGGGGGAGAACAGCCACTCTCAGAGATGTGACACCTAAACCTATTCTCTCCAGATCTACCTGGGACCTCCTTCTTGTGCCTCCTAAAGACCAACCCAGGAAGACAGCTCTAAGAAAACCTGGTGAAGCAGAGCAGGCAGGGAGAAAAACAACAGGGAAGGACTGCAGAGAAGACAAATCGAAAATAACCAACACACCTAAATAGTCCACAGAATTATTATTAGGACACCATAAGATAATATACACATATGCAATTTAGAAAGCATTCAAAGTGTTGTTTTTAAAATTGGGTAATATTTGTATTATGGATAACTTTTTTTGGACATGTAATTTTTTATTCTGCACTTACCAAAGAATTTTTTTATTTTTCTAATTAGTTCAAGAGACACGAGAAGTGGTTGGAATGAGTTCAAAGAAAGTAAATGAAGAAATAAGTTTGAGGAGGGTAAATAGTCATGGAAGTCTGGGTCAGAGACATTCTCTTAAGGGAAAAGTTGTAAAACAAAGATTGTTGAGTCCAAATGGATAGGAGATGAAGGGATATGGAATTTAGCCAGGCATTAGAAAAGATCATTGCAATAAATCCTCTTGATTCTCACTTTAGAGTAAATATTTTTTCTGGATATAATGTAAATAATAGAGCAGTAATGGAATGGTAATGACAAGCAAAGCAATCAGTTCATCAACTTACACTCTTCCTTCATTTTATGTAAGGGGCATGCTTCCTAAATGTGAAAAAATATATGTTTTTAATGAAAAGAATTTCTTCATGGATTAAGAAAGGAGAATCTAGCTGCTTCATTTAGTGGATGTAAATATTACCAATTTAAAGATGATTTACAGAAACATCTTTCTAAAGCTGCAAAGAATCAGGACAAAATCCTTCAGAGAAGAAAGATCAGGAGAAGAGAGTGGTGACACAAATTGCAATGATTGGAATCCCGGTTTGAAGAGAATGCATTTGTTCCTGACTGATTATACTGTTTCCCATAATTGCATTCTTCTGCTGGAGGTGCGTTAAAAGTTAAAATGAGGCCTTTATTACTATGTGTATAGAAAAGTATAAAATTCAGAATGTTTGTTCATACTGTGGTTAGTTATTGCAGTATCTGCAGTTGGAAATTTTAGACTAGAAATTAAACAAGAATAAGACACTCCATCATGTTTTAATAGTTTCTATTGGCAGTGGAGTCTGAAACAAATAGAATTCTTTGTTATTATGGTACTTCTACAAGAAATGAAAGAGGAAAACTAAGCTTTAAAAATCCTCTTTAAGTCTGCCTTTTCAACACTGTTATTTTGGGAATGTGAGAGAACTCAGGGCATTGTCACAGTGGCCCTTTTGTAGTACACATGAGCACACAAATCTAAGTGGGTGATAACCAAAAACACAGAAGGTGATTTAATGATGTCAAAAAGACACCAATGGATATTAATCATGTTGCTAAACCTCAGTACAACCAGGTATATTTGCTAAGCAAAAATGAACAAGAACCATGAAGAGAAATCCAGGCTAGCAAAGACCAAAACTTAGGGTAAAAGCAAGGTTTCTACAGAAATGATTGCTGGGAACCACTCTGCCTGGTTTTAGGAGTTGTAACTGCCCCCTGTGGCTAAGGCTGAGTGAGCGACCTCTGGACTGTGAGCCACTGAGGAAACAAAGCTTGTCTCCCTGGCAAGAGTGCTGCTTCTGCCATCTCTGGCCCCCAATGCTTGGTCGCTTGGTCAGTAGTCAATGACGGCTTGGTCGGTAGTCAATGACGGCTAAGAACCCCCTGGGGGGGGTAACCTAAGCCAGACACAATCACTTGGGAGGCCATAAAGGTAGGACCCGGCGGGTGGGTGCAAAATAGGGCAAAAAACCCTACCCCGCCCCTGGCTGTTTTGACATAGCCTGAGTCCCCTCTCCATCTGGGAGAAGCACTTCCTGGCTCTAATCCACTTAAGCCTGAATCTTGATGGGGAGGGGGTGTAGCCCTCTGCTGGCTAGAGTGGGTTCTGGGGTAATCGGGCATACCAAAGGTTTCCTAAAATCCTGTGAAGTCTGCTTTGCTAAGAGTGCTATCATCCATATGATAAGGGTCCAGGTAGGAAATGAGTATGTCTCCTAAAGTTTTTGCAACTCCCTTACCTGACAAACACTGACTCAGATTAAGCCCTCAGATTTCTTTGAAATGCTATCTATTGTTTGATCCTTGCCGCCTGACATTGATTGATGAGCTTTACCTGTATCCCTGTGTGTTAATAAAACCTAATAAAAAGGCATTGAGAAAGGAGCTCTGGGTCTTTCTCCTATGAGAGTCTGACCACCTCTCCTCCCCAAGCAAATTGTGTCTTGGTGGTATTATTTTCATCTGTGGCAGATGCGGGGACTTGCGCAGTTTCCCCCACAAATGATTCAAGTGAAAAATGTGGTACACTAGTGTGTGGTAGAAGCATTATTTATTGTATAAGAGCTAGATTCACTTAAAAATTAAAACTTTATATCTACTCCAACATAGGTATTCCAGCACAAAAAATCCTACAAATGTATGTTCACTATCTGCTAACTTGAATCTCTCTGCTTCTAGCCTCAGTTTGGTGGGAAGTAAATTCCCCACCAACCTACAGATCTGTTTCAGGTCAGCCTTATGAATGGGCACTATTTATGCCATTCATCTAGTTCTTTGCCTTTCTTGAGCAGAATGAAATATGAATACTCATTGTATTACACTCTGAAGGTAAAAGCTGTGGCTAGATTGACGAAATAATTATGTAAATAATGGCAGCTGTCTAAGGAAGACTAATGGCTGAAAAAGCTGAATAACATTAAAAAGTTAATATATTTAATGTTAACCTTTGTAGCTTTCAGTAATAATTCAAATATAGGAAAATTGTTGTAGAAAGCATAGTAATATTAAAGCAAAGAGAAGAATGTCATGGTAATAAATGGATCCCCCAGTTTTCTGGGAACCTAGCAGGATATTATTCTACTTGAACACTGAAAGCTAAACAGAAGATTTTTATTAATATTGAATGTCATTTTTCCTTGTTGTATTGGACTTACATGGCAAATGGAGACCATTTCTTTCCAATTATTTATTTCAATCAAAAACCTACTATATCTCAACATTAAATCTTAAAATAAAAAAAAATGTTACTATATAAAAGAAATAATAATTTAAAATCAAAATAAAAAGTTGAATATTTCATTAACACTCAATTAATCATTTGTTAAAACTTCCCAGGAGTATTACATAATTACACAGAAATTATATTTTTCTTAAATATATTAGGAACCAATAATAACACAAAGACAGCATGGGATTAAAGGGGCTAAGATTAGATAAAAAGCTTTCTTTTAATTTTGGTGAAAGATGATTTGGGGAGAGAGGAAAAGGAGTAAGAAATTCAGGAAAATAATACTTTCTAGAAAAATTATGGTGTATGTGATCAGATCAATCTTGAAATGGAAAAAAGTGTGTAGTTTCTCATTGGGTTTCTTCTGGTAAGACTTGAGATCATCTCACAAAGGAAAAAAATAAAGGTGATTAGGAGTTTACTTGTTTTCATATGTAAAGATACTGAATACTGAAATGATGATTAAATACTTGAGAGTCTACGAATAGGCCTTCTATCATTTCTGCTGCTTTTTCCTTTTGCATTTGTATTCTCGGTCATGAAAGTTGACTTAAAAGCATTGGTTACATTATAACAAGGAAATACATAGGGTTGTATTTTTCTATCCCATCAGTAAGACCATAGTAGTAGTCACTGGACAAGCTTGATTTTAGCTACAATTCTATTAAGTCAATTAGTAAGATATTTTTTGAATCTCCACAAATTGCCCAGCATTTGATTAAAATCAAGTTGTTGCCTGTGACTCAATTAGATTAAAAATCTATCTCTCACTCTCCATGTTAAATGATAACATATTTCTGAGACTAGGGAAATAGACTTGCTTTAAACTTTGTATATGAGAGATTAAAGAAGATGGAAATTCATACTTATACAACAAAATATGTACAATTGAATGGAGTTACACGGGCTTTTGAATTTTGAGAAACATTTTCTTCTCTTTTTGGGTTCTTCAGAGCATCAAAAAATAAGCAAATAATGGATAAAGTATTTAAAAATATACCTGACTTGCTTACTATTGATGATCCTAGACAAGTAAACTACTAGTGCCATACCTTTGTAATGATGCTAGAAACCTAGAAACATATGACTTACTGTGACAATCTCTCCAGCAAGGATCCATATTGTATGTAATTCAGGCTCTATGAAAGCATATTCAGTTATTATCCCCAAACACATTACATTGCTCAGTTCTAGTCTGCTAGCTTGAATGTATATTGCTCCCTGGAAAGAACTTGCAATTCCCTTTACAATGCATTTACAGTTGATTAAAGAATGAATTTGCAATTCAGAGTCTATAATTAGAGCAAGGGGTCTCTATAATTTTAGCTACCCTCATCCACTAATGATGATGTTATGGAGATTAAGCACTATTATAAGGACCCATGGCCACTAAAATGATTACTGGAAAACATGTATTGAGGTTTAGTAGCCCATTCTTTTACCACAGGAAGCCTATTATAAACAGAGTGTTATACAAGGTGACTAGACAGGAAAAATGAGATTAACAATTAACACCTTGCTCAAAAGATTTGTATATCTCTTATGCTGTGAAGGCTTAGATTATAATTAAAACTCTCGGAAGTGTGTTTGTGCCTGCATGTGTGTGTGTGTATGTGTGTATGTGTGCCGTATATGCACGCTCGCGCATGCCCACACATGCATGTGTCCTTTTCCAGGTGCTGGTCGCTTGCTAGGGGTTTTAGAAAAATTGGGATGGTTTATAATATGAACCAACACATGATATAACATTTTTATGTGGAGGGATTTCTCGTTGATGTCCAATCAAAAACTATATAGTGTCTCAATATTAATGTGACATACTTAACCCTTCAATGAACTCATTTGACTACATTTTTTTCATACATAATGCAATTTTACTATTGATTTATGCTGTCATTTCTATGGGTTTCTGCTTCTGTGTATACTCACTAACAATTTATGTAGGCAGAAAACAAAGCCCACAGTTGTTTTCAAAAGCACACTCAATCAACTCTGGAATTACAAGTTATTAAACCATCATAAGGGTATAAAAATGTAAAACTTATTTATAGTCTTAAAAATTCATCCTTTTCTATTTGTGATTTTTAAGTACATGTATAATTGATACAGTAACACATTATTATATAATTTATTAAACATTTGCTAATATTAAATGTGTGCAGAAGTTCTTTTCATTGAAAGGTGTTTGAAAACAAACCAAAAATACTTCCTTTTTTTCTTCAGTCTATGTCAGACATGTGAACTTATTACAGTACTCCAAAGTACTTATGCTTTCACTGCTTTTCTTTTTTTTAATTTAAATTGGTAGGAAAATTTAAATTCATTTTCTCATCAAATCCCTAGTTATTCTTGGTTGAACTGATTTAGAATTATTCATGTGATGGTTAAGAGATTCCATTGCTGGGGTGAAAATGGTAATGAGAAGAAAAAGTTATAAATAATGTACATTGAGTGATGACTAACTGCTATGTTTTGGGGAAGTAGAGAAAATTATAGGTGGAATGAAGTTATACTTTAGGCTTCATTAAAACTTCTAATGACAGAGTATTTAATATAATGTCAGTTAATGAGAGAAGGGTGAGGTCACCAGGCAGAATAGGCACACACATACAAACTTTTAAAATTGAGAAAAATCAACCAGACTCAAATCTGAGACTACGGTTTGGCCATCATGTTACTTCTTTGCTTATTAGCGCAATGCCTGGAACATGGTCTGTGCTCAGTAAATGTCTGTTGAATAAATAATAATTTATGACATCACTATAAATAATTCAAATATTAAAAATTTATCATAAATATTAGTAAAAGTCTTGATTTCTCATGATTTTTTAATTTTAAAAAGATATATAAAATACTGAAGAATAAAATGGGTCCCACATATATAGAGTGAAAAAATGCAGACAATGAATTACCTAAGGTAAGAGTAATTTCATGATTTGACCATTCCTCCTCAAGTTTTGAAATAATGTTGTATAATTGCGTGTTGTACACTCTAACACACACTTGAAATACCAACATTTTCCCTCTAATTTGACAGGGAAATTATTGTATATCAAATGTAATTATTTGAATAATGATAAAAATAACAGAATTGTAATACTTTCTGACTTCCAAAAATTATCACAGACATTTCTGCATGACATTTTTTTCAGGAATTTTCAAAACTGTATGTGTTAATGTTATTGCAGCTAAATAAATGACTTTTTAAAAATGGTAATTAAAATGGTTTATTAGTGCTAAAATATTATATATGTAAGCTAAAATATAAGTATAGTTAACATTTCTAAGGATAGTAAGGTGGGAAAGATCATTTTAAACCATATTTATGATTGATGATGGAAAAATAATTTCAGTTATAAAGTGAACTGTAGTATGATCTTTAGGGGTTTTAAAAAAATGAAGATCATGAGCAGAAGAATATAAATTGTTCCCAAAGGAATAATAGCTAAATCTTTAATTATTGGTAAAGAAATATTAATAAAAGTAATTAGGAAAATGGATAAAAATTGCTGACATAAACAAGTGTGTTTACATTAATATAGCTATGCTATTTATACTGTATTAGCTATTAATTGAAGACGAAATTACTGTACTCTTTTATTCTACATTGAAGTATTCATTTTTCATATCATGTAATTAAAATGAACTGTAAAATAGACCTCACACAAATCTGAACTGATAAAAGTCTATAATGCTGACTTATTAAAAAATAAAAAAAGAAAGAAAACTAGCCCTGGCTGGGTAGCTCAGTTGGTTAGAGCATCATCCTAATATGCAAAGTTTACTGGTTTGATCCCTGGCCAGGACACATACAAGAATAAACCAATGAATACATAAACAAGTGGAAAAACAAGTCTCTCTCTCTCTTTCCCTCCTTTTCTCTCTCAAAAATAAATTTTAGAAAATTTAAAAAGGGAACTGGGCAAGGTCAGTCTGGAAATCATAAGTAAGTAAACAAGAGATATGGTAATTCTCTGGAAAAGCTTTTACTAACATGTGAAGTAAATAAGTCAGACAAGTTATTTCTATTATTCACTAAGGATAAAACTAGTGATAGGATGGATAGAAAGCAGGTATAATATCATTAAAATGCACGGTGATATTCTACTAAAGAGATAAGCAAGAATTATGTTTCAATTATTTTAAGATGATATTAGCACTCTGAAAATTAAAAATGCCAAGAAATAATTTTTTGAAATTGTGTTTTATTATCCCAGACTCTGCAATATTTTAGGTTATGCTTCACAAAACAAAAATGGTTGGTCAGTTTTGGTAAGAAAAAAATAAATGAGTTATTTAAAAGTGATTTTTAAATTAAATTTAGGAAATGTGTTTGTTTTTTCAGGTAATTTTATTATAAAATTAATCAAAATATAAAATTCAGTAAATAACCAATAGAAAATATTTTAATATATAAGCATTTCTAAATTTACCACTAAAGTACCTATGAATTTTTATAAATATTTCCTTTCTGTCTGTTACATTTGAAAATTTACCATCCATAGAAAGAATTGTTTACTTTTTTCTTTTTTTATTGTAAGCAGTGGTTCTCAATCTAAAGTGATTTTTCCTTATTATGGGCATTTGGTAATGGGTAGAGACTAAGGGACTGCTACTGGCATATAATGGATAAAAACCAAGAATGCTGCTAAAGTTCAGACTTTCTCATGTATATGATAAGGTAAAATGTAGTAAGAAGCAACTGTTAGCCATATTTGCTGCTTTTCATGTGTATATGTACATATGTGTAAAATATCAATACCCAGCCATACTACTGATTTTCTTTTGTTAGTGTTTGCAGATTTTATTCATTACTTCTCAACCTAACATTCTAACTGATGTCTTTGAAAATATCCTATTCTTACACAATGTCATATAAGGTCCTATGGTGTTTTATTCTTTGTATGTATACAGTTAAGGCATCATTTTAACTAGGGTAAAAGTATCTCTTTTAAGAGGAGGAATGCAACTACTGTAATAAAATATGCATGTCAAATGTCATCAGTATAGAGATGACTGGAAAGAATATTATGGACCTCCATTTTTTGTCTGAAACTTGATTCTCTGTGGCTGCCCTTTCACTAACAGTAGGTTGTTCTTCACAATTTAAGGGATTTTTTTTTTCCTGTGTAGGATGTATCCTGCATTTTAAATCAATTTCCAAATAAAGTATAATTACATGTGACAGATTTACCTACAGATTTTATCACCCCCAATTTTAAATTTCTCCATTATTTCTCATTGTCAATATTCTTCCATTTAAAGGCTAACTCTACATATTTACAAGTATTTTAATTAACCAGATTCAAAAGTTTTAAAAAACAACACCACAGACTGTTTGATTTAGTAAATTGCTGGAGGCATCGGAGTATCCAGATCTGATCTATTACTGTCCACTGTTTTTCATACATAATGGGTCACTAATGCAGTTAAGTGTTAATTAGAAACACACCCTAATCTTGATATGTCCTCCAAAGTGGAGGAGCAATCACTCATATACCACTTATGGTTTCTCTCTCTGCCTCCTCTGTTAGGCCACACCTGGGTGCTGGAGTATCTAATTAGACTGGAGGCTGAGGGAGGAAATAGACATCTTCACTCTGCCCCTTTCCTCCTATGAGACCAGCTGCTTACAGGCAAGGAGCAGCCTGTTCTCTGTCTTGTTAGACTTTGTGGTAAACGTGTAGGTTGCCCTCAAATAAGAGACCTTCTTCCAGAACTTCCTGGAAGTGTGTGGGTAGGTCTATGTAATTCTGGAGTTTAGGGTTAGAAACTCATTGTTATCACATGCCCAAGACAATCCTATAAACCAGTCTTGACCCCAAATGAAAGGGCTGTTAGCATCTTCATCTACCTGCTCCCCTGTCCAACTCTGTTGGTTAGGAGCTTGGGCAGGGAGTGTGGTGCTAGATATTGAGTTTCTTCAAACACCCCAATGTAAGGTCACATTAACTTCTCTGATGATCACATCACAGATTGATTATAGGCAAATGTACTCTCTAAATAAAATTTCTAAAAATTGCTATGCACACTAATATTTATGAAATAGCACTCCCCACAAGTTTGTAAACTTTGACCTTTAATTTATTTCAAGCAGATATCATGTGGTAGTATTCATTTCTCCATTTTCAAGATATATTTTTATCTTGAGTTATTGACTTACATGTCATTACTGTCAGCTTAATTTCACCTTGAAATTTGATGAAAATTCCCTTTATGTCTTTGTGAAAGCTATCTGTGTCTTGGTGAGTAGGACAAACCTGTTGGCATTTCACTAGACATGTTCCTCACTTTTAAATATAATCTATTTATCATTTTTTCTCTGAGTCCTCCAAACTGTTAAATTAATTTGTTTCATAATTAAAGCATAATGTATGTGTTTTGAAATGGATCTTAAATGAATATTTTAATGTCTTGATGAATCCATACATCCTTGTAACTTATATCCCGATCAAGATAAAGAAAAACTTTCTTACACCAGAAATGTCTCTCTCGTGCCCATTTACCAACCAGTTCACTACCATGGCATTGCAGTTGTTCTGACTTTTATTGCCATGTATTACTTTTGCTATGCTTTGCTGTCTGCTTTTTCCTTTTCTGGTTGATTTAGTTCTGCAGGTTCTGTGGATTCTTGCCCTTTGTCTCCATGCTGGTCTTTGTCTTACACAAGATTGGCTCTGAATGGTTAATTCTTTTATGTCAGGTGTCTTATAACAAATGTTAGCAATACATAATTGGCTTGTGAACATACTCAAAAATCATTTTAATACTGAATTATGGTGTTGAAAGTTGTGTTGAGAATGGATTAATCGAACATGATCCAAAAAATACCTATTATCTATATGTTAGAGTCCCAGGAATGGGGTTTTATCTTCTATGAATGTATATTCATCTCTCAGCTTTAATTCTGAATATTTATTACTCAGCGGGCAGTAGATTCTTCCCACATTGGGGTACTCAACTTAGAAAAACAAGACAAACAAACATTGGTGCTCATGTAAATTTGAAGTTCTAGTAAATAACAAATAATATTTCAGCAAGAGTCTGCCTCAAATATTAAAAGAGACATACACTAAAAATTATTCTTTATTTATTGGCATTTCAAATTCAAGTGGCCATTCTATAATTATATCTGGAAATGCAATGACATATAAATTGTAATCCACTAACCCTAGAATAGTAAGACAGACATTATACCCAGAAAGAGCACCTTCTTTCAGGGGCACTCTACTGAAAACATGTTCTCCATTAGGGACGAATCATAAAGCCATAATACTTCCCATGTGACACCATTAAAAATGCCAACTGGCTGCAGAATCTCATTGGCTAAAAGTTTTATCTTTTTCATTACTACCTGTATGCATATGTGTGTGTGTGTTTCTTGTTAAAAGGGAGTTATGTAGAAAGTGAGTGAAATACACCAAGGCCCTCAGCTGAGCTTGTGGCTCTTGGAGGACTTCTTGGAGGTGACCATACTGAAATATTGATTTCCATTTACTGTTAATACTAGTAATGTTATTTGCTATGGCTCACCTTCAACCCTGTATGCCTCAACAAGTTGTTCTCCAGCCAGTTTGAGCATTGAAATCACTTGAGGTATTTCACAAATCCCAACAGCAAGATTATATTCCAGATGAAGTTAGAATCTCTAAGGCATTTTTAAGGTTATTGCTGTATGCAACCAAGGTTGAGAAATAACAATTTATACCAACCCTACATGCTATATTCCATATGTTTACAACAAATTGAGGAATAGCTCTTGTTCCATTTGTCTCCTCTTAGTAAGTAATTTACAGTGATTTCTTAAGTTCTTGCTTATGTATCTTCAATATGTTTCTTTTACAACTTTGTTCTTTTCTGATTCTTGATTATATCCTTTATTTTAAATTTGGTGTTTAAATGTGACCTCTCCAAGTTGTGACAGAGGCACTCTCAAGGGCTTGACCTAGGTTCAACTCTATGGCTTTGCTTCTCCTAATACCTTGATGTCACAATGCCCATCAAAATGCCACCACTAGTTTTGCTGGGAATTGAAATTAGGCTGCAGCACAGCTGGCCTACCCAGGCTCTGTGCACAGAAGGATTTTTGCAGTCTACCCTACAGGTTGATAGTAATCATTCTGAGATTGTTTCGAGAGCAATGATAAATATTCTTTCCTAATAATGACAGGGAATATTTAAGCTCCTAACATCCCTCTAAGGACTTCAGATCATAGCATTCCTGGTTCATGGGTGCTCATATTGAGTAACAAAATTACAAGTTAAATCATCATTATATAGTGAAGGAGTGAATTGTAACCAAAAAAGAGAGCCAATTATCATATAGCCATCAACCTGCTATTGCTGGGAAAAATGCAGTATTTAACAAAACTGCAATATTCATACATTGTTAGGGATGAAAATTCATTCCCACCTCCCATCACATTCTCTTTCAGTCTTGGTAAATGAAGGACATTTATTATTTGGCCTTAATTGCAATTTGGGACTTAAATTTAAGCAGAAAAAGAAAACTAGAAAATATAGTTTATTAAGCAGAACAGGTGGTCAAGTAGGGATATTTTTACAAGAGGAAATTAAACTAATATTATAATGTATGTCAACTGTAATTGAAAAATAAAAATGATTTAAAACCATATTAAAAGAGATAAGTTATTGCTTGAAACAACTTTTAGGTGGATGAAAAAGAAACAAAATAAAGAGAAAGAACAAAAGAAAGAGTCAAATTTCACTCAAGATTTTTTTTTAAGTTGAATTTATTAGGATCATATGTGTTAGTAAAATTATATAAGTTTCAGGGGTACAATTCTACAATATATCAGCTATACATTGTATTGTGTGTTCACCACCCCAATCAAGTCTTCTTCTATCACCATTTATCCCCCTTTTATCCTCTCCTAAGTGCTCTCATCCCCTTTTCCCTCTGGTAATTACCATCTATTAGGGTATTTTTTCTTTTTTTGCTTAATCTCTTTATGTTTTTCACCTAGTCCCAGTACCCACTCCTTTCTGCACAGCTGTCAGTCTGTTCTCATATCTATGAGTCTGTTTCTATTTTGTTGGTTTATTTTGTTAATTAGATTCCACATAAGTGAAATCATATTGTTTTACTTTATGGCCTTATTTCACTTAACATCATACTCTCCAGGTTCATCCATGCTGTTGCAAAAGGTAAGATTTTCTTCTTTCTTATGGCCAAGTAGTACTTCATTATGTAAATTTGCCACAGCTTTTTTTATCTACTCATCTACTGATGTGCACTTGGGCTGCTTCCAAATCTTGGTTATTGTAAATAATGCTGAAATGAACATAAGGGTGCATATTCTTTCAAATAAATGTTTCAGGTTTCTTTAGATGTAATCTCTGAAGAGGAATTGCTGGGTCTTAGGGCAGTTCCATTTTTAATTTGTTGAAGTAACCCCATACTGTTCTTCATAGTGGTTTCACCAATCTGCATTTTCAGCAACAGTACTCTAGAGTTCCCCTTTCCCTATATTCTCACCAACACTTGTTTGTTGATTTATTGATGATAGTTATTCTGACAGGTATGAGATGACATCTCATTGCAGTTTTAATTTGCATTTCTGTGATGATTAGTGATGTTGAGCATCCTTTCATATATCTATTGACTATAGCTATGCCTTCTTTGGATAAGTATCTATTCAGGTCCTTTGTCCATTTCTTAATTAGATAGTTTGTTTTGTTGGTTTTCAATTTTATAAGTTTTTAAATAAATATTGGATATTAACCCCTTATCACATGTATTATTAGTGAATACAGGTTGTCATTTGAATACTTAACTTGGATAACTCTTAAGACACATGTCTCTTTTAAACGAATTTTACTGTATATGAATTTTTAAATGCAATGTCTACTGCTCACATTTCTCAGAATCATTGTTGGCACTGAAGTCATTTAAATACTACGTTTAAGCCAAGAGAACCAGCTACCATCCTACTACTTCCTAGATATAATACACAATAACACTAAAAGTTGCACTATGATTTTTACATAAATAAATGCCACCTTACTTTTTTAATTAATAAGGTTGTTTTAGAATTACATTAAAATTTATTTTTCCATATTTTTACATTAAAAGTGTTTCCTCAGCATTAAGAAATAATAATCCTTTACTCCCACATATCACTTTTTCTCCAAAGAAACTAGCACAAATAATAAAAAAGAACTCAACTGCCCATTACTTTACACACATATATGAAAAGAAAACAGAATTAATACTAACTAGAGCCAGGTCCATATCCTGAAATTCCATTAGCCTAAGAATAGAGTGACATTTACTATTTAATTTCACCTGTATGGCTAAGAAAATGTAAATTTATGTGTACGTTTAAAGAAAACTTTTTCTATGGTAGTCCATATCCATATATATTAGGTATAACATATATACTCAATATATGAAGAAGCAAACAATGATGAAGAAGCAAATGTAGGTTCATGTCTCCAGAGAAGTTAACAGAATCAACTGCAGAAATAGAGACATCAGACCTTGTAGGCATATCACTCTCACCCTCATTCTTTTATCCCACAAGTATTTGCTAAATATCTACAGATTTAATTCAAAGTGTTGACATCATTTTTTACATCACGAGATACAATTTGGATCTTGGTTTCCTCAGGGATTACTTCAGCAATAACTAGCAAAATAACTTGGCTCAGGGCACTGCCTCTAGTTAAAGTATTTGTCCTGGGAATCAAGGCATATGTGTTTTAAACTTGGTTTTACCAGGGACACTTACACTTAAAACAAATTATCAGTATCCTGATCTCATTATCTCAAAGGGATGTTCAATCCCAAATAAAGTATAGAACTTGTCTGCTAGTTCCAACTTGGGAGAGAAGCTATTTTGCACTGAAGATTCATACATGACATTCCTGGCAGAAGCATGATATCAAAGACGCACTTGGAACAATGATGAAGAAGCAAATGTAGGTTTATGTCTCCAGAGAAGTTAACAGAATCACTTCAGAAATAGAGACATCAGACCTTGTAGGCATATCACTCTCACCCTCACTCTTTTATTCCACAAGTATTTGCTAAAAATCTACAGTGTATTAGTCCCTGAACTATGGGCTAAACATACACCTTTTCTGCCATTTTTAAGGCTTAAAATTTAGTGTTATTCTGCATCACTGTTCACTAAACTGTGAGTCCAAGGTAGATTTTGAGAATCTCAAGTATTCATGTATTTAATTTAAAAGAACAAACATAATGTCAGTTACCAAGAAACTCCCTAATACATTAGTGTGTGTGTGTGCATATGCATATTTAATTATATATGTATTTAATTTTAGAATCATATAAACTTAACTACTGAACATTCTCAAATAAATATGGTTGAATTGATAAGATTTAGTGGCTTTACCCAAACTCCAGCTCCTGCTTAGCTCATTTCAAACGATAAAAATCAACTCTTGCACACAGATCTTTGGTCAGTTTTGGGAACTGACACATGGAATACTCCAGAGATTTAGGGTTATAGCGTATTTGCAGAAAGTGAGAATTTTATTCATATTCTGAAAAAGACTTTCAATTTAAGTGGGTTATACTCAATTCCTCTTAAAAGATAGATCTGAACATGGATGATTAGAATGCATAAAGGTTAAAAATGTCTTGGAATGGGAAGAAGGAATTCTGCATACCACTTATACTTCTGACAGGTCTCACGCAAGCAAAAATTATTAAATAATCAGGAAAATAACAGTGGTATTAACACTGGACTAGACTCTTCACTGGATTATTGTCGCTCTGATCAAAAATAGTTTACATCCTGCCCCTGCCATGTTGCCCAGTCTGTATAAACACATAAAATATTTCTCTTAAAATGCAAAGCTTATTTGGATGAGGTAACAGTCTCCTAGCAGAAAGGAAATGGCAAATGGGACTAACATATCTTTCCTGGAGTAAAAGAAGTAGGTGAACAAAAATAGGAGATGTTGTTAAGAATGGCAGATCCAAAAGAAACTACCATATGGGAGTGCTCTGAAAAGCCAGGAGACAAGACAAAGGAAAGACATGATCCTGAAGACAAATCACACAAATTGACAACTTCATCCAGGTTTGGGAAAAAAAAAACATTTTGTGTCTTTCTTGGGAACTTAGAGTCATCTCCATGCTACATAAAGTGATATCCTCAGTGAGAACTGTTTTTTTCTTTTCTTGAAAATTGAACTCAGTAAAGTAATATAGTCTCTTTTAGTTATTTACACTGTGGCTTGAGCCAAAGATGTCCCTGCTATCACCATGTATCTTGTTCTCATTGTAAAATGTCTATGCCCCTTTAAATTTTTTATCTAAAATTGAACCAAATAATTCATCAAGAATGAAAGGCATCCTGGTATTTTCAAAGTTATATTTATTAAATAGTCAGAGCATAGAAAAAGGAAAAGAAAATTGTGAAAGATTTCCTGAGCATAGCAGCTCTGACTCATACATTAGCTGTTCTTCATTTCCAAAGGGATGATGTAACTTACTTTTTTCTTTTCCCCCTTCTTGAAGATCTTTATTAGGTTTTACATGGTCTTTTTTATTATTGTTCAAATACAGTTGTCTCAGTTTTCCCACTACCACTTTCCCCCACCCTGCCCACCTCTACCTTCTAACCTCAATCTTTCCCCTCTATGGCTTTGACCGTGGGTCTTTATATGTGTTCTTTGATGACCCTTCCCTGTCCCTTTCTTAGGTATAACCTTTAGAAGTGTCTAGCCCTTGCACTGTCTGCTATTTCATGGGCTATTTTATTCTTCTTCCTTAAACCACTTGCTGTAGCTTCAAGAAATGCCCAAATCCATAATATTTGATTGCAAAACAAGGGTGTGATTATGTGATTAATATTAAAAACTATGCAAATGTCCCTGTGCTCCTCTGGATTTGTCTCAATTCATGTCCTAAGACCTATATTTAAGGAATCCAAAGATCTGGTGCTTACTGGTGGAAGGCATTCCTTAGGGCATCTTCAGATTAAAATTGAAGTATCCATCATTGCCCATGCTTTGTTACTGAGGAGATCACATCCCAAACAATTTGAATTATTTTCCCAGTTTTCCTGCCATGAAATAAACAATTAGCACACATTGATTGGATCCATTATGCTAATCTGAATCAGTAAAAATAATCAGGTTAGCTATATTTTTATTTTGTATTTAAATAAAAATTAAATCCTTTATAATCTTATTAGTAATTATTCAATAATTGCTTTTTGTCCAAAAACATGACTATAGAAGTTTCCATTGCACCTAAAGTATCTAAAACCAATGCCACCGATTTAACAATAGAAAAAAGTTATGTATTTTCATCCTCTCCCAAGGCAATTTACTTTGAAGAGCACTTTGCAGAAATATTTTTCAAATTTAAGAAGACTAAAAATGGTTATAAATAGATTTACCCTCATTAGCGAAGGGAATCCCTGTTGGCTAGTGATGTCACATTTCAACACACAAAAGTATATATAGTCAAGTAATCATATGCCATCATGTTTCCTGTTTCACTTGCTAGCATTACAGTGAGGATATGAGAACATTCTGTATTTCCTTTCATTATTTGCTTTATGTTCTGTGAACTTGCCCTCTTATTGTAGTGTTTTCAGGGAGAAACAATGGTTTACATGAAAACATAGCTTATTCTCTTCTCTGTTGTTCATAATCTTTACACAAACAATCCTTTTTCAGATTAAATTTCAGCAGTTGGTCTCAGTCCTGGAGTATTTGAAGAAAATATTACCACATGTATTGATTTATATAATTTTTTACAAAATGCCTTGTTGATTAAAAATAAACCAAAGCATAAAATACTGGGACATTGGTAACTTAGAAATAATTACATCAAATTGTGAGAATTATAACCCAGATAGCATCAAAATGAGTAAAAAATGCTTGCAAATCTTGTGAGTTTTAAACTGTAAACAAAACAAAAGGAGGTATATTGTCCTTATTTTACACACTGTTCTTTAAGTTTCTATGAAAGGAAATGAGAGAATAAAATTAACATTAAAAGGAGATAATAGTATTTCTTCATAAAAACAGTAAATATGTTAATATTTATCATATCTTTAACAGTAATAGATTTTTTAGAAGCAAAGATAAAGGAAATTTTGAAAAAACTATGATAAAATAATACTATGATAAGGCAATGATAATATTCATTATACTATGATAAAAATCAAAGTATGATAAATGTAAAAGTAATACTAAAGATTGAATGACTGGACAGTGTCCAGATTTATTGTTCACACTGACCAACGGTAAAAGATCATACAGATAGTCATGTTTGTAAGCAGTGACATTATTTAAATAAATATATTTTCCTTTATTGAATTCAGAAGAGCAAAAATTGAATTTTTTCACAAACTGTTTATCTGCATACTACTTTGTATTTAAAAAAGGAGGATAGTTATTGCTTTTGAAAATGTTAATGGAAAATTTATATTCTGAATTCTTATTTTAACATAACATATATTTGAGACTAGTTGGCTTATTGAACCAACTAGTGAACATGTCTTTAGAGTAAATATGTGCTCTGCTATTTATAAATGAAGCTGCTTATGTTGAAAAATTGTTAATTTTACATTTCCTCTCTTATTACAGGGTTTTCAGTAAACTACAGTGGTATTCATGAAGGTATATCATATTACACTGTGCTTTTTTTACTTATTCATAACTTTTTCATAAACAGAGTTCTTTCAGATTAACTGCCTAGGTGTTGTTTCAACCCAGAGCTAAATTATCCCAGAGAAGCAACATGCTTTCCAAACCGAATTGCTCACTTTAGCAGATGGATAAGGTATAAAAAGTTTCAATACCTATTACATCCTCCAGTTATGCTCCAGGTATGGACTTAAGCCTCAGTGAGAGCCAGCAACTCTACAAAACATTTTAGGAGAGAGTGGGGTATCAGGGATCAAATACCTCAGATCTAATAAATAAAGTATAGCACAGAGTTATGAGAAGACCCATCATCTCATTTCTCTGTAAACTCCAGAAGTTGCAGGCATTAACTGAGTCTGACCAGTCAGGATAGGTTACTTCATGCTATAGTAACAACCCTAAATTAACAGCAAAGGTTTGTTGTTGTTGTTACTTGTTTGTTTGGTATAACAACAATATAATCTGCCATGTAGATATTGCTAGAGTAGATGTGTGAGAATCTTTCTAATGGTATCAAAGGCATTGAAGAACACTACTCTTAGACCCAGACAAGGAGTTTACCCTGAAGTTTAGAGATCCCTAACCCAGCTTCTCTACTGATGAGGCAAAAAAATTCAGAGGGCCAAGTAAAAATAAAAGAAACAATTAGCAAATCGGAATGCCAAGTCAATGAAAAAAAATTAAATGGGACATTCTTAGCAAGATTGATGAAGAAATAAAGAAGAGAGAAATGATTAACAATAACAACAGTAAACCCAAGTGAGAAAATGATGACAGATCCTACAGAAATAAATAGATAATATTGGAATATTCTGATTAATTTTATGCCATTAAATGTGACAACTTATATAAAAAAGGTAAAACATCATCATTGACAAATGAAGAAACAGAAAATCTAAATAAATGAAGAAATACATTATGTTCATGAGTGGAAGAATCAATATTAATAAATTTCATCCCTGGCTGGTGTGCCTCAGTGGATTGAGTACTAGCCTGTGAAACAAAGGGCTGATGGTTTGGTTCCCAGTCAAGGCACATGCCTGAGTTGTGGTTCAGGTCCCCAGTAGGGAGTGCACAAGAGGCAACCATACATGGATATTTCTCTCCTCTTTCTCTTCCCCCGTCTCTAAAAATAAATAAATAAAATCTTTAAAAAAATAAATTTCAGCTCTCCCCAAATAGATGTATAGAGTCATTGTAATCCAATCAAAATAGCGACTAGCTTTTTAAAAGAAAAAAAAACAATTTTAATATAATGTAAGAAGAAAAGCAAAGGATCTATATTGGCCTAAATAAACTTAAATAAAGAAAAAGCCACAAGACACACAAATATGATTGACTTTAAGACTTACTATATAGTTACAGTATTCAAAATAGCATGTCTAACATTTTTGCATGGATAAAGATATAGATTAATGGAAAAGAATAGACACAGAACAGAGCGTGAATGAAAACAAATTTAATTGATTTTCAGTTAAGACACCAAAATAGTCAACAGAATTAAAGTGTTTCCTTAGAAAATATAGGAGACCATTCTGCATGGCATGGGCCCAGTTCCCACTCAGAGAGGCCAGTGGAAAGCAAGGTCTGTGCACAGGACACACACCCACGGATATGTTCTCCCATGGGAATCAGGCCTGCATTGTACCTAGGCCACTTTGAGACTTGCTTTTTGCTAAAACTCCCTCACTCTGAATTGAGGCAACAAACATTTGCTACATATCTTTAAAGTAACCTCCTAAAATCTATGCTAAGCCTTTCAAGGATGAGTGTAACCAGTTCAGCCACTTTTCCCTTTGTATTTGCAAGTATCCTTCTGTGATGTGATTAGCAGCATCCTCTCCTTTGTTTTCTATAAAAGATAACCACCTAAAGTGAACCCGTGCATAGTAAATGAAGACTGCCCTCTATGTAAAGTGCCCAGAAAAGCAATAAAAGCTTGTCAAGGCAAGGGTCGACTTGCTCTCTCCTTGAGAGAGTGGCCATGTGGTTCCTTTTCCTCCACAGGTCTTGGTAGTACATGTGAATTTGTTGTCTTATCCATGATGCTGTGGACCCTAACTTGCGGGATCTGCATCAAGAAAAACTGGTTAAATGTATGTTAATAAATGAATCTTGACCCTTATCTGATATCAGTGCCAAAAATCATTTAAAATAGGTTATTGACTTAACTATAAAAACTAAATGTATAAAGCCTCAAAAAAAAACATAATAAGATATGTATATGTATTTGAGGCAGATAGTATTTTCTTAAAGAAGATATAAAAAGAATTAAAGATTACAAAAAATTGATATATTACACTTCATTAAAATGAAAAAATCTGTTTTAGTACAATATAAAATCAACCCACAAAGACTCAGATAATACCTTAAATATATGCATTTATTTAAAATATATAGGCTTCACATCCAACCTACCAAAAGAACTATAAGCCAATAGCAAAAAGACAAGTAACAAGAAAAATTAGACAAAAAACAAGAGCAGACACTTCAAAAAACAAAATATATGTCTAAAAAACACATAAAGTACTTGACATTATTAGTCATCAGAGAAATTTATGTTAAATCCACCATGGGGTACCATTTCACCTCTGGTAGAATGAATAAAGTTAAATAGAAAAACACATGAGCACATTAAATTTGTGATGATATAGAGTGCTTGAGACTTTCATACATTTCTTTGTGAAAATATAAAATAATATGAGTTCAGAAAAATGTTTGGCAACTAAAGACACACCTATACTCTAATTTAGCAATTCCTCTTCTCTACATTTATCCAATAGCAAGAAAAATATGTGTACACAAAAGATAGGAACAAATATATTAATATTAGGTCTATTCATTAAAGCTAAAACTAAGAACTAGAGCCACTGTACAAGAAAGTGGATAAAAAATTGTGGTATGTTTATACAGTGGAAAACTTCTCAAAGATAAAATAATAAAACAGTGATTTATACACCAATATGAATAAATCACAAAAACATTAAGTGGCAAAAAGGCCTGACATGTAAGATTCATACACTATTTAAGTACATGCATTTGCAGTGCATAAACAAGCAAATCTAAAACATGGTAATAGAAATCAGAATGATGATTACATTTGGGGGATACACTTGTTTCTAAAGAATCACAAGGGAATTTTCAGGGCTCCTGATTTGGGGCGGTGTTTACTCAAGTGTGCACACTTATCAAAAACCATTGGATTGTAAACTTAATATCTATACACTTTGTCATTTCATTGTATAAAAACTGATCTCAAGTTATATACTAATATCTTTTCAAGTACATAGGAAATATTCACTAGGAAAAAATCATATGCTACGTTATGTAGGAGTGGTACTCTTTGTTGCTTTTGATAGCACTAGGAAGATTCTCACATATCTACTTTAGTGATATCTATATGGCAGTCTATACTGTTGTTTTAAAAATTACTAATCATCAGGGGGATGGTAATGTTTCTTTGCCCCATTGTCATAAGGTTTGGCCCTATGACTTACTTTGGCCAGTAGATCACACGCAAAAATTTGGCGGAAGCTTTTAATGCCATGAATTGCCACATCTCTTTCCTTTTTATAGAATATCCAATGTTCTTGATAAAAGCCACTCTATTAACTTGTGTCTTGAAATAAAAATGAAGGTGAGCAGAACTCCCCAAGTAAACCGTAATAGTGAACAAGAGAGAAAAAATATAGACCAAAACCTCAATAATTTAAAAGGATTGAGTATGTTCTCTTGACCACAATAGAATGAAATTAGAAATCAATAGTGGCAATCAAACAACATGTTCTTAAATAACCAGTAAATCAAAGAAAAAATCACAAGGGAAACTAGAAAATACTTTAAGGTAAATGAAAATGAAGACCTAACATATCAAAACTTCTAAGATAAAGAAGTAGCACTATAGGAACTTTATCATTATAAACACCTATATTTTAAAAGATCAAAGATCTCAAATTAACAATGTAATCTTCACCCTGAAAAAAAAAGTTTACTAAACCAAACAGAAGGAAGGAAATAATAAAGACTAGAGTAGAAATTAATGGAATAAAGAATAGAAAACAGGAATGAAAATCAAAGAAAAGTTTTTTTTTTCACATCAACGTATTTGATAAACATTTAGTTAGAATAAGAGAGGAAAGGGGAAAGAGTTTAAAATCAGGAATCATGGCCAAGTGAAATTTATATCAGAAATACAAGGTTGGTATAACATGTGAAAATCAATTTACCCCATACTCCTTATCAATAGAATAAATAGACAAAAACCACAGGGCAGTCTCACAAACTCAGACAAAGCATTTGATAAAATCCAATGTCCTTTAATGATAAAAACACTCAATAAACTAGAAATGGAAGGCAACTTTCTAAAATGAATAAAGAGCATCTATAAACAACTCACAGCTACCATCATATTTAATGGTAAAAGATTAAATACCACATAAAATCAGAATTCAGCCAAGGATGTTTGCCCTTACCACTGTTATTTAATACTCTCCTGGAGTTTCTATCCTGGTAAATTAGACAAGAAAATTAAATAAAGCTTCCAGACTAGAACAAGAGAAGTAAGACTATCTGTGACATAAGGATAGATACATATTTATTAATGGACTAGAACTGAGAGTCCAAAAGGAAAACATTACATTGATAGTCAATTAATGCTCAATTGTAAGTAACCCATTACATTACATTACGCTGATGCTCAATTGATCTTCATATAAGGGTACCAAAATAAAAACCATTAGGAAATGAATAGTCTTTTCAATAAATGATGTTTGAGTAACTGTATAGTCTCAGGCAAAACAATGAATCCATAGCCCATCTTCAAAGAATACACAAAAATTTACTCAAAATAGTACAGAATGTAACAGTTAAAATTATAAATAGTTATAAGAACATATAGCAGTAAATCATCATGACCTTGGGTTAGAAGATTTAATAAATCTTGAAAAGGACACCTAAAGCACAAGTAGAAAAATAGAGAAAAATTAATTTCATTAAAATCTTTAAAAATTAAAACTTTTTTGGTTATAAAGATACCATCTAGAAAGTAAAAAAGACAATTTACAGAATGGAAGGCAATATTTGCAAATTATATTTTTAATAAGGGACTTATACCTTGAATATATAACTTTCAACTAAAAATAATTTTTAAATCCCATTTAAAAAGTGGGTAATCTGAATAAACATTTCTCCAGAAAAAAATATACAATTGATCAATAAATTCTTGGAGAGATGCTCAATATCATTAGCAATTAGGAAAATCCAAATCAAAATCACACAAAGATGTAACTTCCTATTCACTACCATTGATTTTTAAATTGGCCTCCATATATGAAGGTCAAGGACAGACCAAAGAAAGAATCAGTCTACTGCAGATTGATAGGTGTCATGTTTTATAAGTAAGGGAACTTTTGAGGTTTGTCTTGGGTGACCACAAGATGAGATCTCCACATCCACCCACCAAAATCATAAAGTTTTACACAGAAGCTTTAATCAGGTTCAGTCTTGTACACTGTTCAGGTAGTTTCAACAGCAATTGCTCTCTCAAGACTGGGTCTTTGACAATGGCTAGTATGGGAATGATGGATGAAAGTGGCATATTTCAAGGACAAGGGAGTGGGTTGGGTGTCTCTGATTGCCCTGGTCAGCTCTGGGTCAACCTTTCAATACATGACACATTGGACCTCCTCCAACAACTAAATTGGCCAAAATCAAATGGACCAATAATAAGTGTTGGTGAGAATGTAGAAAAATTGAATCCATCATACATTGCTGGTGGCAATATAAAGTAGTCCAGCAACTTTGGAGAAGTCTAGCAGTTCTTCATAATACTAAATATACAGTCAGAAATAGCAGTTCCTCTTCTAGGTATAGACTCAAGAGTAACAAAAATCTATGTTCACACAAAAACTGTATATGAATTTTCATATAAGCATTATTCATAGTAGCTAAAAGATGGGAAACTCCAAATGCCCAGGAACTGATAGAGGACAAATAAGCTGTGGCATAGTTATATAATGAAATATTATTCAGCAGTTAAAGGAATGAAGTACCGATCCATACTACAACATAGATAAGCCTTGAAAACATTATACTAAGTGAAAGAAGCTACTCACAAAAGACTGCATATTATAAAATTTCATATATAATATGTCCAGAATAGTCTATTATTTAGAGATAGAAAAAATAGTTGTCAACCTGGACTGCATGGAAGGAGGGGAATGAAGAATAATTGTTAACATGTATAAGAATAAAAATGTTTTAAAATTGATTTTGGTGATGGTAGAATACCATTAGTGAATATACTAAAAATATTGAATTGTTCACTTAAAATGCATGAATTGTATGGAATATGAGTTTCAATAAGGATGTCATATGAGGAGCAGCAAATAAGACACCACCCTCGGAGGATGGTGAATGGGCAAACAAAGCCCCAATAAGACATCACTCTCGGAGGAGTGTGAATGGACAAGTGAAGCCGTCTAGCTTTATTAATCACACACTTTTATACAATTTGATTACATAAGTCAGTTAAACAACTTACTTGGATTAATTACTTTCATTTTCATATATGTGTGGTTATATAAATTTTTTTTGTGATTACCATGACTACTTACTATACCCAAACTCTGCCCTGTAACCCTAGAGATCACCAGTAGCTAAGTTACTATACCCAAAATCTGCCTCGTAAACCTGGAGATCATTCCAAACTCTGCCCCAGGGTTATCTCATGGATAACCCTGGAGCATGTGGTTTTCCACAGCATCAGTGACTAGGTTACTACAGTCACAGATCACAGAGAGAGAGAGAATGAACAAGAACAAAGCTGTTTGTCCAAACTTTGTTAAATAGAAGTTTCTTAATTGGGAATAAAATTTTCTCAGACTGGAGACTTTTCTAGGTGTAAATTACTAATTTTCTCACCATCTAGCACAGAAAAATCATTAGAAAGAAAAATAATATAATGAAAACAACAGTATCTGCAGTCACGTTGAGATACCCAGCTCCACCTTGGCAAGTCATTTAATAACATCTCTGGACTGTGATTGTCTCGGTAACATAGAGTGCTTGAATCAGAACACCTCCAAAGTACCATCTCCAAAATGCTGTGTGTTTTCCATTAAATAACTGAATATACACTTTTGTTACTAATATACTATCTTCCTGTTCAGCATATCACCTAGATTTTTTCCCATTTGCTACTGAACTATCCTGCACCCTTTTTTACAAACTGATGTAGATGTGTTCTTGCTTCTAAATCAGGACAAATATCAATCTGTTATTTGAATGCCCATTGAGATTATTTGCTACCTGACAATATCTTGGAATAGAAAGTCTAGTTAAAAGGAAAACACTGAAGATGCCAACAGTACAGAGGGCTTCATTTTCCAGCAACAGAGGTGTAAATTTTTATTTACTTATGTTCTTAAAAAATCAATCCAATGCTTGTGATGTTTTCTCAGACTTCAAAGCAGCTGAATACAGCTGGCCAGAAATATAGATATTTGTTATTCACACTCTTCTTAACATATAATACATTTCCAAACATAAATAGCAACTTTCAACCATGCTGAATAAAGTGGTTTCTATGCATTACTAAGAAATCGAATACTGTGTCAGTGGAGTAGAGAATGGACTTTAGATAGAGGATACATTAAATTGCATATAGTTGTCCAGAATACTGAGTCTGATGGAGGGTTATGGGCAAACTGTTTAATCTCCTCACTCTGGCAAAGGTCAGTGACTCCATAAAGTGAGCGAGATATAATTCAAACACTTTATTACTAATAGTTGAGTCCATTATTACATAAGTTATTGATGCTTATGGTGGAAAGTCTGAAAACTGAATTCCTGGATTGAGTTTCAAATATTATCACAAAAGCTCATGCCACACATTCTTGTATCTTGGTTTTTAAAAAGATTTTATTTTGGAATTATGTCTATCATCTTTACATTTCTCATCTTTTTTCAATTATTGAATAATAATAAGAATAGCTCATATTTTCCATAACACTCTCTTTGTCCAGATGCAAGTTTCACGGTGACTACATCATTTTTACTTGTGAAGCATATATTCCTTCTGTTGCACAGTTCCTTCTGAAATGTCTGAATCTAGGACCTGCAAGGGAGAGGTCAGCCTGCTTTAAACACTTAGAGAGAGCAATACTCTGAAATTCTATAGGGGGTGACAAAAAATAAGTTCTTAGTAGGAAACAAAACTTCCTCTGGGACCACAGGGCACTTGAAGACATCATGCTGTCAATTTTTTCTCCCTCACCTCCCACTCTGAATAATTTATACATAAATAAAACCAAGACACAACATATGCTCATGGAAGCTTTGAGTGGAGAAATGTTACAAAAGGAAGTCTGCCTATCAAGGTACGAAATAGAGGGAGTCAGATCCACACTCTTCTTTAGATAATGGGTAAGAGCTGATTGTCTATGTAATAATTACAGATTAATCAATTCTCATTAAGTGACACAATAGCCCATTGCAGAAATATTTGGACTTTATTGGGGAGAAAAATATCCAAACACAGGTTTCCAGAATTCAGTTAAGCCTTCTACCACTAAGCAAATGCTTTACTTATGTTTATTAATTTACAGTTCTAAAAAGCACAAAAATGGGTGATAGCTATGTCTAGTTGCATCGGTCCCATTCTTATAAATTACTTGAAAATCTCCCCCCAAACTTTTAACAACTATTGAAAATAAGTACTGGGTTTATCATTTAACCCCTTCTGCTCTTATGTATGCATATAAATTTTCATAATAAAAAGTTAAAAGAAAAATCTGCCATTATGACTACAATTTCCTTCTTCATGAATTATAGGTTTGGGGGCACATAAACCTGTGAGTTGTAAAAGGCTTAGGTCTGCCTGCAAGAGGCTTATAAACTAGTATTACAGAGTCGGTAATAATTTAGTAGCATAACTCAATAATGAATGAAAGAATTTTCATTAGGGACCAGAAATGTGTTCTTGAAACTCAGGAAGACACTTCTTATTGGAATTCTGAAACCTGAAACCAATTTATAAACATTTTGGAATGTAGAAGAATAGACAATATTATTAAACTCTTACCAGAATCTTCATAGCATTGGGGAGTGTATCTTCTAGGTGATATGGCGTATGTGTATATATGTTAAATAATCAGGATATGCACAGACTCATCTTTCATTAAGAATTTGTGTTGATCAGCAAATTACTGTTCTCTTAGATACAACTCACTTAGATACAACTCAGATACAACTTCCTTCTTCTTTTAATCCTCACCTGAGAGAGAAACATCAATCAGTTGCTTTGCATATGCACCCCAACCAGGAACTGAACCTGCAACCTTTTGGTGTATGGAACAATGTTCCAACCAACTGAGCTGCCAGGCCAGGGCTCCTTCATTTTCTTTTTAGATCTCTGTTTATATGTCCTTTTATTAATGATGCCATCCTTCACCATCCTATTTAAAACATTGCATCTCATCCCCATCCTTGGTACTTCTACCTCTTTTTTCAGATTTCAGAAAGAGACAGTATATATAGTCTACTCACCCATTTGTTGTATGAATAGATGATAAGTTCAAGAAGAGACAGGAATTAGTCATCAAGATGATTAAGGTGATGGTTAAATGAATGAGTTATAGATAATAATTGCTGACAGCATTAATTGTTATAACCACAATGTCATAGTGTAAAGGAAATGAATAATTCAAAATTTACTGGCTTCAAATAAATATCAATATCAAAGAATGGTACTAGGAGACATTTTACCTTAAATTCCTTTCTGATGTAATAATGTCTTCTTAAGGTTCCTTTCCAAATACTCTGTAGAGCAGGGTTTTTCAACAGTAGCATTATTAACATTGTTGGCCAAATCATTTTTGTCATGGGGGTCTATTATTCACTGTATTGTAGGGTGATTAGCAGCATCCCTGAATAAGAAATGTCTCCAGACATTATCAAATGTCTCTTGGGAGGGTAGAAGTGGTCCCGCTTGAGAACCACTGTTCTAGATAGTCTAGATTTTTTTTTTTTTTTTGAGAAAGCTTAGTTTATCATTGGATTTCTCTAATGCTTGCAAAAATGTTTTCTTCTGTGCCAGGAAAAGTTGCTTGGCTGAAATTCTCCCTCCCTCCTTGCTTTCCTTTCTCACTGTGCTATGCGCTGAACTGTGTTCCCTCAGGTTCATGTTAAAGTGTTAACTCCTAGTACCTCAAAATGCGACCTTCTTGGAAATAGGGTGGTTGCAGATATAACCAGATGAGATGAAGTTGTACCAAAGATGGGTCGGCCCCTAATTCAATAAGACTGGTGTCCTTACAAAAAGAATGTTATATTAAGAGAAAAACAACATGTACTGAGGGAAAATAAAGTGAAGTCATAGAAACACCCCAGCTACAAGGAACACCAAACAATCCCAGCAATCCACCAAAAGAAGCCAGGGAATAAACATGGGACAGCTTCTCCCTCTTGGCTCTCAGAAGACGCCCACCCTGCTGACATCTTGATCTCTCCTTCTGGCTTCCAGAATTACAGATAATAATTTTCTCTTGCATGAGCCACCCAAAACATAGAAACTAATACAATATCTATCATAGACTACTCCACTAATAAGGTGATTAATGGGAATATACCTTGATGTTTGTCTGCCTCTTGATCTTGGAAGCACCTCAAAATCACTACAAGTCAGTTAAAATTGAACTTTCAAAAATCATAATGATAGCTAATTTCCAAAGATAAACAGTCTTCTCATTCTACATTCTTTTAAAACACTGTTGATGTTCCTTTGATTATTTAAACTTTAATAAAAATTCACTCACTTTTTTTACTCTATGCTTCCTTTTCTTATTCAACAAGATGATTTTATACTCATTTTTTCAATGCCATTATTCTAATTTTATGAATCTAATATCTTTGTATGATGGAATGACTCAAAATATCTCACTCTTAAACCCTAAATAAACCATTAAATATTTGAAGATCTTTGTGTCAGAGCTGTGATTATCATCACCGTCAATAAAACAATACATATGCAGCACACTTTGCTCAGCCTTTTACAAGAATTATATTACTTGGCCTCTGGGATGGTTAATTTTGTATATTAACTTCTCTGATCCATGGGTGCACAGACATTTATACAGCATTGTTATGGGTGTCTAAGAAGGTGCATTTGGATGAGATTAACAATAGAATCAATAGACTGAGTAAGGCAGCTAGCCCTCTCTAGTGTGAGGGGTCCTCGTCCAACAGTTGAAGAATGAACAATGAACAAAAAGGCTGATTTTCCCCAGGTTCAAGGGAATTCTTCCTGCCTTGAGCTGAGACTTTATTCTTTTGTCCATTCAGACTTAAATAGAAACATTGGTTCTTCTTAGGTCTTAAGTCTGATGACTTTTGAACCAGAACTTTTTATCTTTTGTTCTCCTGTTTCTCAGGCCTTTGGACTAAGACTGAAGCTATTTACATAGGATTATATGATAATCATACACACCCACACACATATATGTGTGTGTCTCCCATATTATTTTGTTATAGATATAACATATATAATAGTACATTTATTAATATTGTTATGTAATTTGAGGTCTGTCTGGAAAAAGTCCAGCCATTGTTAATATAATGAGAACAGTTTGCATGACATCAATGTAACCTGGCAGCCAAGGAGAGTGGACTAGAATGTGCATGTGTGAACATGACATCTTCACTGTACTAGTCAGTGGGGGGTGGTAAATGCGATTGAGTGAGCACGTGTACTCTGTGACCATTGCATTCAAAATGACTAAGCGAGTAGAGCAATAATCTGTATCAAATTTTGCATTAAGCTTAAACATTCCTGCATGGAAACTATTTGAATGACTCAGAAGACCACAGCTATGGGCAACTGGTAATTGGCAGCTTCATCAGGACAGCACATCTGCTCATGCACCATGTCTTGTGCAGAGGTTTTTGGAGAAACATCAAATCACCCAGGTGACTCAGCCTGGCTTCAGCCCAGATTTGGCACCCTGCAACATCTGGCTTTTCCAAAACAAAAATCACCTTTGAAAAGGAAGAAATTTCAGACTGCCAATGAGATTCAGGAAAATGTGATGGGGCAGCTGATTGTGATTGGGAGAACTGTGTGAGGTCCCAAAGTACCTAATTTGAAGGGGATTGAGGCTTCATTTCCCTATGTACAATTTTTATTGTATCTTCTTCAGTAAATGTCTCTATTTTTCATATTACATGGAAGGATACTTTCTGGACAGTCCATGTGCGT
This sequence comes from Carollia perspicillata, assembly GCA_004027735.1. Lineage (NCBI taxonomy): Eukaryota > Metazoa > Chordata > Mammalia > Chiroptera > Phyllostomidae > Carollia > Carollia perspicillata. Next base: position 91,065 of record PVKM010000700.1, read on the forward strand.
GTGTGTGTGTGTGTGTGTGTGTGTGTGTGTGTGTGTGTGAACTGGTCTAGTAACATGTCCAAGGATGACTGTTAGGAGGAGGCTGAACAATGATTCAAATCCAGATTAGCTGATGCTATATCTTAATCTTTATACAACTTTTTTTCTTTGCCTGAGCATACCTAAAAATGATTGCTGTTTTTTAGAGGTGTCATGTACGTTTCCAGTAGGTGGGCCCCAGCCCTCAGAAAGAACTTTATCTCCCCTGTATCTCTAACAGCAATACAGCTTCCAAATATATTTACGTGTCTCTCTTCATTTGTATTTCAGCTGCTATAAATCTCACTGAGTCTCTGAATACATCATGGTTGCAGAGAGCAGGCAAGCTGGATCAAATGCTTTACTCCTTTCTATCTTTCCATTGTGGGTTATCCGTTGTACTAAGAAGCACATTGCTTGCATGATTCCACAGCTAAAAAGTTTTAAGGGCAGCCACCTGCCTTAAACAGGGCTCTGGCAAGACTGACATTCTGATTTTCTCCACTCTGATGGGTCAGGGCCCATGCTGCACCAATGGTTAAGTGTTTTTAGTATCACTTGAGTGAATCAACATCCCTCTTGGGGAGCTTTCTCATCTAAACTTACTCTCCAAATGAAAGTCTTATGTGGTAATTGGGCATCTGTCTTCTGAGAATGATTCCATGATATGTTTTCTCTACTGAAATTTATTGATAGAGGGAATTCATTTTAAACTATGTTGTCATCATTTTAGTTCTAGTCTGCTTTTTCAATCTTTCACCTCACTGTTGTGCTACATAAATTCTTTATTCCAGTAAGACAAGCCTTTGTTTCAGGTTCTGAGCAAACTCTTTGATTTTCTCTATATATACATTTCTATGTGTCAAACATGAGACTGGAGGGGCTTCTGTGTATTTATTTATTTATCAAAATTCAACCCATTCTCAATGTTTAGCTCAAAGCTTACTTCCTTGATGAATCTCTCTAGACCATTAGCATTGAATGCTATCTCTTCTACTATAGACTTTGATTGTTCCACACTGCTCATGGGGTGATCTGAATGTGTCATAGAATAAAATACAATATGAATGTGGCAATGTTAAAAGAGAAGTAATTGCCAACCAGAAGAGAGATAAGCACAGGATTCAAGGTTGCTGAGTACAGACAACATGCACACCAGGCTCAAGTTGTCTAATACTTATAGCAGAGAATAGAGTGCACAGATTCAGCTCCTTGCAACAGAGTAGGCTCCGTGGCCACTCTGTGGCTAACCCTACCTCTCACTTCCTGCTGCAATGGCAGCATGGAGAGCTCTCCTTGTGTGGTCTGAGATACAGTAAACTGGAGACAGTTTTCAGGGCCATTGATGCATGGGTTTAAGCAGAACAAAGGAGTCCACATTGAGTCCAGAACAGAAAAAGATATACATTCACAAGGTGAAAAGTCTGTCCTAGACTGTTAGGGCTGTTTATCTCTTGGTAAGGAACTTTCCTGGGCCAAAGTCCATGCATATGTGCCTGAGATGGCCTTTCCCAACACTAATAGTAGTCACTGTCCTTATAGTCTGAACTAGACATGTGCATAGTCTATTGTTTTAGAGCTATTACTCATTTACATATGCCTTTTCCCTTCAACCATACTGTATACCACCTGCGTAACATAACATGAATGAATTATCTTTCCATTTCTGAAAGGACCTGTGCATGAAGTTATTCAACATGCACTTATCAATAAAAAATGCTGAGGAGAGTTGTCCAAGTTAAGTAAGTTGTTACAGAACACACACATGCCGTAAGGCCTCAAGGTAAGATGGCGAGGACCCCTTACATTTGTACCAATTGGAGCAACTTCAGTATTTTCACAAACATAAGCAGCCTTCTTCTCACATGCATTCCGTATGCCTCATACTCTGCTAATTGCAGAGGTTCTAGAATCTTTTCTGCAGAAACTACATATTTTTCCCAATTAAAAAAATAATGGAGACAACTCTACTTGAACAACAATTTTTTAAGTTAAAAAAATAAATACTAAAAAAATAATGACACAATTGCATTTTGAAATTGCATAATATACTTACCAAAAATTATACAGTTCACTAATCTATTACCTTAGCTCATCTTGTTTTTTATGAGATACATCTCATGAAGTAATTTGATAATTTTTGACTAGGTGAAAATATTTAATGTCACTTCATGTTATATTTTTTATTCCACATTGAGATTTCAAAGCTAATGACAAACTTTAATTGGGACAATTTAGGGTTCATATTGTTTAAATTATAAGGAGATAGAAGTTCAACAGCTGAAGTACTTTTGCTATTTTGGAGATAATATATTCCTCTAAAATAATTTTCTTTTTTTTTTTTGTTAATTTTAGTTGTTGTTCAAGTACAGTTTTCTGTCTTTTACTCCCATCCCAGCCCACCCCCCAGTGCTCCCCACCTCCCTCCCATTTCCACCCTCCTTAGTTTTTGTCCAAGTATCCTTTACATTTGTTCCTGTGACCCCTTCCCCTTTTCCCCTGAATTTCCCTCCCCTCTCCATACCCTCCTGAATGGGCCCGATCTTGTCTGATCTCGAAAGCTAAAATGATTTTCTAATATAGCCGTTTATACCAACATCTTTTACAAAACCTTTAAGGATTGTCTTTTCCTAACCTGATTTTCTAGTTACAAATCACCCTTATCAATGTTTTGAAAGGAGTTTTAGTCTAGACAGTTAGCAGTTTGAAGCTAAGGAATTGTTTTCTCTTTCACTCTCAGCCCTCCGGGGGTCAAGACAACATTTTACCTGGTCTAATTTCAACTCATGCCTCTTCTAAATCTTTTTTGCCAACCCCAAGCTGTGCCAAACTTCAGTGAGTTTTGGGTCAAAGCATAAACTTTGTCCCTTTGCTAACTGAAACCATCTACCTTTCTGTTTATTTTCTATTTATATTGAAATAATAAGGGTTTGCCATACAAACCCCAGTTGTAGGTTCTAATAACCAGCAATCATAAGTTACAAGATAATCAAACCCAGCACCTTTGCGAAAAGCCCCATTGAGGAAAGAACAACTGAGAAATATTTCCCAATTTTGACTATGCCAAAGAACTATTTAATGAAACACCATGTAGCTATGTTATGTACCATCGCTAAAGCTAGCAGATGACAAAAGGAAAATAAATTATTGAATTAAGCTTATTTTAAAATCTTTAGGACAGAAGTTTCATGACAATAGCCTTTTCATTTTTTGGTGTTGCACAACTGTGACAGAAAAAAAAAGCTATATTTTCCCTTTATCTCTTCTTCCATCTATCACTACAGAATTTTGGGGCCATTTTCCCCTCCCAGTTCACTGCTTTGCTGTGCTGCCTGAAGTGCAATACCCAAGAAACTTTGGCAGATCCTTCAACATTGTCCTCATAAAAATAAATAAGCATTCATTGGAACAGATTATCTGTGGCAAACATTATTTTGCTAATGTAAAGAGACAACACTAATTTTCAACTTTTTTGATAACCAACCTTTTTGTGAACTGTTTATTTATTTTTTATCCATGTTAAGAAATATTAAAAATCAAGATGCTCTTTCCTCCACATAGATAACAATAAACATATTCACAAATGTCTACCATCCAAAACAAATCCATGACCTCATAAATTCTCATAAGAGAACTTGGAAAAGAGTAAACTGGTAGAAATAGTAGACATTGAGTATATTTTCTTTAACACAAAGAATAAATTTACCTTCCTTTCCTCAGGAAGGTGATAGTGACTTAGAATCGTGAATAAAAATAATGCAACTTATTTTAAAGTTTAACTATCTCATATCATATGAAAGCCCCTTCAATTCTCTAGTAAATATTAGAAAAAATCTGGAAATATAATGCCACTACAACACAGCATTAGACAATAAACATTTAGTCTCAAGGAGAGAAGAAGAAAGGAAGAAGACAAAGAAGAAGGAGACAGTAACCTTAAACTCCTAGCATCATTGGCCATTTTATAGGAGCAAAGAGCTCCTCCAATGCATACTAGCATTGAAATATTATGATAAAATACCTGATGTTTATAAAATAACCTTGCCTGCCAAAATATGTATCACAGTATCTAGTCAATGAAATAAATAATCTATTTAGGTAGATAACCATTAATTTTCTTAAATGGATTTTGACATTTCAGAAATGATAAGTTAGCCATAACATCTTTGAATTGAGAACACTAAATTTTTTATCATATTGCATAATTTAGGTCTCAATTAATATCACATTACTCAGCAAAATTCTACTATTATTTTCTCACAGCCCACACTGCTCTTTAGAACTATCATCCGTGCTACTGTGGTAGAGTGAATGGTAACAGAAAACATTTGAAATCTTTATATTTTAATAAATATTGATAATAGAGACATGTATAATGCTTATTATTTAACACTTTAATGTCAAAGCACTTTAATTATATATAAACTCATTTTATCCTCACAATAACTTAATGTATGAGGTACTATCCTTTATCCCATTTTAAGATGAGGAAGCAACACTTGAAGAGATTAAATAATTTTCCCAAAGTCACTATCTAATATGGTGACTTAGAAAATTCTCTAGTCTTCAAAGGAAATTTAGTGCCAGGTTCTTTGTTTAAAACCCTATATGATTTTAAATTTAAATGTTTATGATGTGGGGGATGGTTGGCTATTGCTTATTGAACTGTGAAAAATATGTATGGTTGTTTACTCTGAAGACAGAAATTATTTTACTCATGTATTCATTTATGTTTGTTGTGTATATTTCAGGGGAATGATAAAAAAGACCAATTAGAAAAAAACAGTAAATTAAGACATATTAAACAATGTTTGAAAGTAATTGTTGAGTGCCTACGGTGTACTGCACATGAATTTCTTCTATCATATACCCACCAGGTGGTCAGCTAGCCACTGCAATCTTATGTTGACTCTATAATCCAATAAAATGCCTGTATCTATTTTAACCTCTAGAAAATTTCCAAGTTTATCAAAATTACAAATGCAAATGTCTCTTACTTGAGGAATATTGGTTCTATAGATTTTTAAAAGTGCCAGTATGCATTTTCAAGTATGCATCTCTGGGACCACACATACATAAAAATGACCAGTATCTTGATAATTTCCCTTTATAATGTTATCCATACCCAATGAGTTTTTTTGTCATTAGAAATCCAAAAATGTATTTTTTTAAGAGTGGACACATTCATTAGTTTGCCAAAACCTGTATCCAAATTTGTTATTCCAGCAAATAGTGAGAAGAGTCTTCATTCACATTAAGAATGGAATATTTCAGAGCTCAGCTTCATAAATGGCTTTCTCTTGTTGTTTAAATATACTCCTTGCAAGTGAATAGATATTCTTTGGCAGAACAGTACAGAAAATAGCCTGTGATGTCTGTGGGGGGGATCCACCCACAGAGCCCACCCAGCCATCACAGATGAAAATAATGCTACCAAGACATGATCTGCTTGGGGAGGAAAGGTGGCTAATCTCTCAAAGGAGAAGGGCCACGAGTCCTTACCTCAATGGTATTTATTAGGTTCGCAACACACAGGGATACAGGTAAGGCTCATTAATCAATGTCAAGCAGTAAGGGTTAAACAATAGATAACAAAGAACTCTGAGGGCCTATTTTGGGTCAGGGTCAGATAGCTAAAGAGCCATAAAACTTTGAGGAACAAACTCACTTCTTGCTTGGATTCTTATTTA
>PVKM010000701.1:0-96789 GCA_004027735.1 Carollia perspicillata
AATGCCACTTGTTCAGCTCTCTGTGCGCTTTCAGTTACTTCCCCTGCTACCTACAAGTGAATTGGTACCTTCTAGTAGATTCCAGAGTGGGTGGGTTTAAGTATGTTTTAGGACCTTTTGAATTTCTCCAATGAACTGTCCTGTGAGACTGGGAGTTTCTCCTGCCACCTCAATCTGCACAGGTGTTTTCAGTCAGAGGTTTTGAGGTTTTATTTCCCCTCGCTGGAATCCTGGGTTCTGAGGTTTGTCTGATTCCCCAGTTGTTCCTCCCAGTTTATCCACCCACAAATGTGGGACCACCTGCTCTGCCAGCCCCCACCTCACCTGGTCTGCCAACTGCCTCCTTGCCACAAGTCCTCTGCACCTAGCTTCCTGTCTCTGACCCACCTACTAGTCTGGATGAAAGTTTCTTCTATACAGTTAGATTTTCTGTCCATTCTTGTTGTTTTTTTGTTTTTAAATTTGCTTTTGTCCTTCTTTTGGTTGTGTGAATAGGTACAGTGTATCTACCTGTGCCTCTATCTTGGCTTACTTTTCTTTCTTTCTTTTCTTTTCTTTTTTTTTTTGTAGTGTCTTTAGCTGCTTTTGGAATTAGGATAATGCTGGCCTCGTCAAATGAGCTTGGGAGCCTTCCATCCTCTTGAATTTTTATGAAGTAGTTTGAAAAAGGAAGGTGTTAGTTCTCAGAATGTTTGGTAAATTTCACCTATAAAGCCATCCGGTCCAGGACTTTTATTTGTTGATATTTTTGATTACTGTTTTAGTTTCACTAGGTATAATCTGTCTATTCAGATTGTCTAGTTATTCCTGATGTAGTTTTGGGAAATTGTGTGTTTCTAGGAATTTACCCATTTCATTCAGATTATCCAGTTTGTTGGCACCTAGTTTTTCATATTTTTGTACAACCCTTTGTATTTCTTTGGTGTCAGTTGTTATTTCTCCTATTTTATTTCTGATTTTAGTTATTTGGTTCCTCTCTCTCTTTATTTCTTGATGAGTCTGGTTAAAGGTTTGTCAATCTTGTTTATCTTTTCAAAGAACCAGTTCTTGGATTCATTCATCTTTTGTAGCATTTTTGAGACTCTATTTCAGTTATTTCTGCTCTGATCTTTATTATTCCTTTCTTCTACTCACTTTGGGCTTGATTTATTGTTCTTTATCAATTTCCTTTAAGTGTAAAATTATATTTTTTTATTTGAGGTTTTTCTCTTGTTTCTTGAGATAGGCCTCTAATGCTATGAATTTCCCTGTTAGAATTGCTTTCCCTGTGCCCCACAGTTTTTGGATTGTTGCGTTCTCATTTTATTTATTTTTTATTGATGTTCAGGTACAGTTTCATTTTAATTTGTTTCAAGGTATGTTTTGATTTTTTTTTCAATCTCATTGTTGACCCATTCATTGTTTAATAACATGTTATTTAGCTTTCATGTGTTTGCATGTTTTTCAATGTTCTTTTTATTATTGATTTCCAATTTCATAGCATTGTGGTCAGAGAAGTCGCTTGATATGATTTTAATATGTTTAAATTTATTGAGACTTGTTTTGTGTCCTAACATGTAATGTCTCTTAGAAAACAGTCTATATGCACTTGAAAATTATGTATATTCTGCTGCTTTGGGGTGAAATGCTCTGAAGATATCAATTAATTTCATTTGGTCTATTGTGTCATTTAAGGCTGCTATTTTTTTGTTGATTTTTTTTGTCTGGAAGATCAATCCATTGAAGTCAACAAGGTGTTAAAATCTCTGAATATAACTATATTTCTGTTGATCTTTCCCTTTATGCCCATCAAGATTTGCTTTACACATCTAGGTGCTCCTATGTTGGGTGCATAAATGTTTACTAGGGTTACATTCTCTTGTTGGATTGTTACATTTACTATTATGTAGTGTCCTTCTTTTTCTCTTACTATAGTCTTGAGTGAATTGAGTGAAGTAGTAGGATACAAAATTAATATCCAGATATCAGTTGCATTTTTATGTGCCAATAATGAACAGAGGGAAATTAAGAAAACAATCCTATTCGCAATTGCTTCAAAAAGAATAAAATACATAGGAATAAACTTAAACAAGGATGTAAAAAATCTGTACTCAGAAAATTATAAGACACTGAAGAAACAAATTGGAGAAAATACAAATAAGTGAAAGCATATACCATGTTCATGAATAGGAAGAATTAGCATTATTAAAATGTCCATACTACCCAAAGTGATTTGTAGATTCAATACAATTCCTATCAAAATTCCAATGATGTTTTTCACATAACAAGAACAAATGTTTCAAAGATTTATGTGGAACCACAAGAAGCTCAATAGCAACAGTGATCCCGAGAAAGAAGAACAAAGTTGGAAGAACCACACTACCTGATATGAAACTATACTACAAGGCCATAGTAATCTAAACAGTCTAGTACTATCATAAAAAAAAAAAAACAGACAAACAGATCAATGGAACATAATAGAGAGCCCAGAAATGAACCTACATCCTTAGAGTAAACTAACATTTGACAAAGGAAGCAAGCACATATACTAGGCTGAAGATAGTTTATTCAATAAATGGTGTTAGAAAAATTGGACAGACACACGCAGAAAAATGAAACTAGACTGCCTTCTTAGACTCCACATAAGAATAAATCCAAAATAGATTGAAGACCTAAATGTTAGACTCAAAACCATAAAATTTGTACAAGAAAACATAGGCAGCAAAATCTTGGACATTGCTTGTAGCAATATTTTATTGGATATATCTCCCCAGGCAAAGGAAACAAAAGAAAAAAATAAATAATGGGACTGCACCAAACGAAAAAGTTTTTGCACAGCAAAGGAAACTATCTGCAAAATAAAAAGACAACCCACAGAATGAGAGAACTTATTTGCTGATATATCTGATAATAGGTTAATATCCAAAATTTATAAAGAATTTATAGAACTCAACACCACAAAAACAAATAACCCAATTAAAAAATAAGCAAATGACCTGAATAGACACTTCTGCAAAGAGGACACACAGATGGCCAGTAGATACATGAAAAAATGCTCAACATCATTAATCATAAGAGAAATGCAAAATAAAACCACCGTGACATATTACTTCACACCTGTCAGAATGGCTATCACCAATAAATGAACAAACAGTGCTGGCACAGGTGTGGAGAAAGGGGAACACTTATGCATTGTTGGTGGGAATGCGGAATGGTGCAGCCGTTGTAGAAAGCAGTAGGGAGATATGTCAAAAAGTAACAAATTCTACCTTTTGACCCAGTGATCCCACTTTTGGGAATATATCCAAAGGAAACCCAAACACTCATTCAAAAGAAAATAAACACCACTATGTTCACTGCAGTGTTTTACAATCACCAAGATATGGAAGCAGCCCAAGTGTCCATCAGTAGATGAGTGGATAAAACAACTATGGGACTTTTACACCGTGGAATACTACTTGGCCTTAAAAAAGAAGAAAGTTCTACCCTTTGCAACAGTATGGATGGACATAGAGAATATTATGCTAAATGAAATAAGCCAGTCAGAAAAAGACAAATACCATATATTTCACTCATATGTAGAATCTAATGAACACAGTGAACTCACAAGCAAAATAGAGACAGACTCATAAGTAAAGAGCGGGATGACAGCTAAGGGGATAAGAGGGTAGGGGGGTTGAGGGATAAATCAAAAAGGAAAAGGACTCATAGACATGGACAACAGTGTAGTGATTGTGGGAGGAGGGTGGTATAAGGGGACTAAATAGAAAAAATACAATAAATTTAAAAAATCAACAGAAGGTATGAGGCATGGTCCTTAAGTTGTAGGGAGAGAAAACAAACATTTAAAATTGGGAATTCATTTATTTGTCATATAACTAAAGCCTCAGGGGTAGGGCTGGCTATAGGCAAAGCAGAGCACAGTTCTCACCTGGGTTCGGTGCCATTCTCAGAAATGTGTTTTATGGCACCTTTAGGCTCAATTTAATCCTCTTAGTATTCCAATGGAGTTCCAATGGAACGCCTCTAACTGGAGCGTTCTCAGGAAAATGCTGAACAGAGTATTTGGGATTCTGTTTGCTATGCCTTGACTCATACACTGTTTCTAACCAGTTACTGTGGCCAAAGAGACTGAATAAAATAAATAAACTGACTGGCTGTTTTTCCTACTCTAGACAATGGTAGGGCTAATTTCTCCTGAATAATGGACAATGGAGGAATTGTGGTGCTTTTAGGCAGATCTGGGATCCAAAGAAGAGAAAATAGATGCTGGGAAAGCAAAGCAAAGATTTCCATCACAAATGATTAATCATTTTCTATAAAAGCCCTTCAAATTGTGTTATAAGTGAGCTAATATTAAATAAGATGTTGTTTTAAAAATCCAACATATGAGACCTATAGAACTGTTCTTTTTAGAGTTGGGAACTTTCCTGCTATACTTGCATTTGTCACCCATGGAAGTTTCTGAGTGACTCTTCTAGAACTAAAAGGAAAAGAATTTGAAAGCCACTAAACCAGATGATCTCTTAGGACATGTCTAAATAGAACATTTTATTAGTATGTCTCTTCTTGGCTAGGTCCAAAGATCCCTATGGGAAAGCATTCAGGTTTTGCCTTTCTGCTCCTATTGGTTTTGTCCTGTGGTCTGAGTATACATTCACAAAAGTACCAGTTGTGTGGATGGGAATATACTCATTTTTCCACATCAGGTCCTAAATTCTTTTCTAGTCTAATCTGCCCCTCTTTGACACCCTCCACCCTCACCCCAAACAGGGACATATTGCTGTGCTCCTTATCAGGCTCCTTGCTCTGCTGAGGTTTTGCTTTTGCAAATGGCTAAGACATTGAATCTCTTTGCCGTGATGCTCTGTTCTATTTTAGCACAATGTGGAATGAATACTAGGGAGAGTTTTAGTCAAATCCAACCCTTGAGGTAGCAATAAAAGTCAGCTGCCTAAGCATTAAACAGTCTTGTGAAGCTGTCTGCAACTCTCACCAAACATGTGCGATGATGTCCTCTCCTCATCCCACAGCTCAGATTTAATATTGCATTTGCAGCTAATAATACCCATTTTTAATGATGCTGATGGTTTTGATTTTTTCCAAACCTTTTGGGATATTTTATTGTTTAACCAACATAAACCACTTGTTCTTAAATGTTCTAATCAAGCGAGGTTCAGCTTTAGTTCTGTATGAGCTATAGGCTATAAACATTTCACACTGCAGTGCATGGTGAGGAAGGAAAGACGAGTGCATCCACAAAGCTCCCATGGTGGCATTAGACATTTTTGCCAGAATTCCATAAAAAACACATGTTTTATGTATTTTATACATTTCAATACAACATAAAAATCATTGTCATTCCCTTGAGTCTAAAGATGAGATAGTCCAACAACTGTGAAAAAAGGTAACTGTTTTTGTATATGTAATAAGGACCCTTGTGTCAGCTGTGCTCTCAGACAACAAAACTACAGCACATCTCTGTGACTACATGTGCCACCTGGGCCAACTACATGTCGTGTTAAGTATTGAGAAGGAAAACATCCTTTTTCCTCCTTTTAACATTGAAGAGCTCATAGTTCAGTAGAGGAAGAAAAAAAATAGAGCTGTGTCTTGGCACATTTTTTTTCTTGGTTTTGTGTGGATCTATTACTGAGTTGAGCTTTGGAATTATGGTCTTATTCGTTGAGAAAAGCATAAAGAAACTTATTAATAGAAATTAATTTCTGTGTAGTGTGCTAACTGCAGAGGTGTTGAGATCTTGGTGTCCTTAGTGGTAATTCCCTAAGGAATGTTACTTTCAGGCTTCTGTGACATAAATAACTTTGTGTCTCCTTTACAACAGAACTATTTTCTTCTCCCATTCAATGAAAAGCATGCAACAGATATTTTTCATTTCTGTTTAGCTATCTGGAAGCTCAGAATCAAGTTCATCTTAATGACAATATAGCACATTTGAATATTTCTTTATAACTTGTTTCTTTTAGTCCGGTTGGATTTTTGCTGATTCTGGATTTATAGATATTTTATTTTTTATAGAGTGTTGACTATATCACTTGTGGGCCACTTTAAATATTTTGTTGGATTAGGAGGGTTCTCTGTAGAGAAATGCACAAGTATTAGTTTGTGTCTTCATCATTTAACACTTACTCAAACACTTGTGTCAGGAGTGCTCTGCCTTGTGGGAATCTTTTGTGTTTGAAGGGATATAATGGAAAAACATTTTAGGTTAAGTTGAGATTGAAGTAGTGCCTAAGGCAAGAGGGGTTATCCTTGAAAATCCTGTAGGGAGATACCACATTAGAAACAAAATAACAGTTCTCAATAAATACAACACAGTTAGAGTTTCCCCCAGAATAGCTATTGTACAGATAGCTATTTATTTGGTAAACCATCATGTAGAGTAGTTGGTTTGTGCTGGTGACCATGTTGTGACTATAGATATAACCTTTAAACACAGAATTAACATGCAACAGATGACGTGCTCAAGGATTAAGAGGCAGACCTAGCTCACGTTGTATTCTCACTCCAGAATGTTCACAATTTAAACTGATCTTTTTCTATTCCCTCACTACCTTTGCCCCTTTTTGTTATTCACTGCTGTGTAGCACTGAGCCAGATTCAGGGGCAGGGAGATTCAGTTTCAGCCTCAGTTGGAAGAGTGTCAGGGGGTTGCCACCATCCTTAATCTATCACACTTCAGTTTTCTGTTCTCCTGCCTCCTTTCATCCTTTTCTCTATCTGCAAACATTGTGGCTTACAATATCATTTATTTTCACTAATTATTTGAGAGAGGTTTTACTGGGCCAGTTGGCTATACATTATGTCTAGAAATCTCTCTAGGCAAATCCAAGGGTTCATTAGGCAAACTTTATTTTCTGTGCTATAACAGGCAACTGGATTGTCAACCTTTGTTGCTGCATAAAAATGACTCCCTTTTCTTTGGAATTCAATAGTATTTTCCTCATTGCCCTTTAGCTGCCACCAGCAGACTCCCCAAAATCATTCCAGTTTCTACAAGCCAAGGCTATATGTTTTATATTTTTATTATGTAACCGACTTTCAGGTACTGGATCCTGTTCCATTTAATTATGACCATGTAACAATTCACACAAAAACCTAGTTGCTGAAATAACATTATAATTTTTCTCACAATTTTGTGGAGCAGGAATTCTAGGAAGGGTTGGTTAGGCAGACCATGTCAAAACCACAGGGTGTCAGCTTCCAAGGTGACCCCTTCACTCACAACCTGTTGCCTCAGCTGGAATGTCTGGCAGTTGATTCTGGCTTTGACTGGGAATTCAGCTAGGGCTGTTGATGAGTGTCCCATGTAGTGTGTTCAGGCAGCTTGTGATTCTCAGAGTGTCATTTCCTAGAGAGAGCATCCCAATACCAGATATATTTCTTTCCTGGAGCTGATGTAACAAATTTCCACAAACTGAGTGGTTTAAAACAACAGAAATTTATATTCTCACAGCTTTAGAGGTGAGATGTCTAAATGAAAGTGTCAGAGAGGCCATGCTCCCTCTGAAGGCTCCAGGGAAGAATTCTTCCTTGCCTCCTCTTAACTTCTGGTGGTTTGTGGCAATCCGTGGCATTCTCTGAATCAGTTCAATTTCTCCCCATCTTCACAAGGCCGTCTTCCCTCAGTGTGTGTCTTTGTGTCTGTCTCCTGATACCTCTCTCCAGCAATATAATTAGGATACCAGTCTTTGAATTCAGTGTTCATGCTAATACAGAATAAACCATATTTTAATTTCAACTGCAAAGACTCTCTTTCCAAATAAGATCACATTCACAGGAATCAGGGGTTAGAACTTCAGCAAATTTTGGTGGGGACACCATTTAGTCCACAATGCTAAGTATTCCAGAAGGCTTGGGCTGAAGCAGTAAGACTTAAAAATATAAGCATCTGCCTACAGAAGTCCTAGGATGTTACTTCTGCTGCATTCTATTGCCAATTCAAACTCATGGGTAGAAAAATTAGACTTCATGTCTCAGCGGAAGGAGCATCAAGGGTTTGCCACTATCTTTAATGTATCATGCTCTCCTTTTCTCTTCCCTACTCTATCCCACTCATTACCTGCCATGCATACTCGTTAAGTTAAATATACTTGTTAAGTAACTCCACTGAATGGCTGATGGAACATTTAAAAAATATAAATGTGTTTTATAGTACTTCATATGATTTTAATCATAATTATCCTGAGAGAGTATGGGGTGTATTTCTGTATTACTCTGTGTGTGTGTGTGTGTGTGTGTGTGTGTGAGAGAGAGAGAGAGAGAGAGAGAGAGAGAGAGAGAGAGAGAGAGATGAGTGGGGGAGAAAGGGGTACAGCGGGGAGAGGTAGGGTGGGGAAAGAGGTTTGTGTGATGAAAGCATTAAAATGAATAGCTTGTGAGGTATCTTTCCAGAGACCCCCCTGATTTATGTGATGTTTTCTCACCAAATACTAAGCATAAGAACTCTTTCTACTCTTAGAAGTTTATCTTTCCTGGCTTAGAATAGCCTAGCAGTCAGGCAGCTATTGAACAGTTATTAGAGCTCCCATTTAAGAGATCAAGGGACAGAGTCACAGAGTCAAGGGACAGATCAAGAAAGGAATTATGTTCAGTCTCTCAAAGAAAGACCGTCAGGAGAGAATCACAAGGCTGCATCCATTTGTATCCTGATACCTCTGCTCTGTTACTGTTTAGAGGTTCCACAATGTTGCCCTTGTTCCAATTCCATTTCTGGCACTTGGCTGACACATCAGGATTGCTTTATCAAACAGATGCCTCTAGGAAACATAAACGATATGAGCATTTTGAATAAAAAACAAGTTGTATGTCTAGATGACATTACCTTTTATCACCTTTCAATGTAGTTGTATGGTGGTCATATTATTTCTCAAAAATATTTATTATCTTCCCTTCTAAGATGCCCTTTATGTGGACTCTCTCTACCTGGACCCTGACTGCTGACTTCACATTTGGCCACCTGACTGGCTTTGACCAAATTAACTGAATGAGGAGATCTGTGTCACTTCTGAGCAAAAACTTTTAAGCACATGAAATAGTTCTGTTATTACCAGAGACTGGCATGTCCCCCACAGGTCCTCATCCTTGACTCATCCAGAAACGATGGAGCAAAGCTCATGCCACATATCAATGACAGATAACAAGAATCAGAAAACTTTTGGTGTTTTAAGCCAGTAAAATTTCTGTATTCATTGTGGCTATAGCACAGCTCAAAATGACACATACATCGTATGTAAGAGTAACAACTTTCCAGGGAAATGGCATGTGCCCCTTTTAAAGTAATATCTCCTTTTCAGTATGGCTTGGGCACTTAGAACTCAATTTTATTTTGAACTTGATTTTACGTTCATTTGTGTCTTTGAATAAGGTAGTATCATTCAATGATTAAATTATTGGATCTGCAGTTAATTTGATTTCTATTTTCTCTCTGTGTGACCTTGGAAAATGGTAAACTCCTTAAGCTTCTGTCATCTAGAAAATAGAGACATTAATATTTAGCTCATGGGATTATTGTGAAAATTCAATGAGCTAAAGCAGTGGTTCTCAGTGGGGGTAATTTTGCCACCCAGGAGAGACACGTGGTGATATTTGGAGGCATTTCTAATTGCCTCTTCAGGCATCTAGAAGGTAGAGGCTAGAGATGCTACAAAATATCCTACAATGCACAGGACAGTGCCCGACAACAGGCATTTTTCCAGCTCCAAATGTCAGAAGTACTACAATTGGGAAATCCTGAGCTAAAAAAAGTTCTTATTTAACACAATTCTTGGCACACAGTGAAAAAGAAAGAAAATTAATGTTTATTGGTATTAGATTATTAAGTTAGTTGAAATAAGTCAAAAAATGCTTTGCAATTCCTTCTTTATAAATCAATTTGTATTATTTACAAATCAATAACCGATTTTGTAGGTTCACTGTAAAGATCTGTATTCAAGTATAAATATGTAACTAGAGAAAAAATCATTGTTATTTCAGATGGTTTGGCAGTGATGTTCTGTATATTTCACAGTGGTTATATCAGTAGTAAAATAAGAAGAAGCTAGAAATTCTCTGAAGGTTCTTATAAATTTTTATGACATGCTTCAGTTTGTGATAATAATAGTCAGCATACAGTGTATGTTAGCCAAGGTTTATAAAGCCATATGCATTTAAAATGTCATCTAAATATGTACTGTATACAAGCAAACTGCCCAAATAATAAATGCATTTACCCAAACAGTAAATAAAATAGCTCATAAGAAGCTGTTCCAATTACTCAGGTAAAGACTACTTTCTATACTTGATTTTTTTAAACTTGTTTTGTGTCATGAGAATAAAACCCACCAGGAATAGGGTCTTGCAATGAAATTGGAAAATGACACCATTTAAATCGTTCCCAAAATATAATATAAAATGCCCCTCTCCTACTTCTCTCGTTTTGTCAGTATTTAGGGGCACTCCAGAACTGCTCTTGCAATCTATTCTTCTGAATAAGAAAGTGTGCTGTAGCTGATAATTATGAGCAAATAAGGAAAGCTATTGGTCTTTCTGGAAAGATTGGCAGACACTTGGTTTCCAGTGTTGGTGATTAACTATCTGGTAACCTCGAGACACCAATTTTCTAGGCATGAATTTACTGATCTCTAAGATGAGTGTGTATGGTTAAATCTTCTCTATATTCCTCTCCAGTTTTTAAATTATATGAATTCATGTCTTCATAGATCCTGTGTTATGTATGTAATCTTTCAGGTTCATGGGTGCTTTTCCCTCATTTTGAATGTCATTTAAATGGGAACATACTTGCAAATAGTCTTAAAACCATGGTTGATTCATTGTTTTTTCCCCTGTGTTTGGGTATCATTTTGCTTTTAGGCTGTAGCTGATTTTTGTGTGTTTTCTAACTTAAAAAATATAGCAGGAGGCTAGCCTCTAGCATTCAAGAATAAGAAAGCATAGTGAAATATTTCCTAGATATTTTCATCACAGATAATACTAGTAATAAGAATAGCCATCGTTTTGGTATGGTGCTATGTTTCCCACTCTGTGGAATATTTTACACGCATTATCTCAGTTAATTGTCACAATAACCCTGAGGTGGAGACATCACTAACTATTTTCCATGTGAATAAATTTTGACTTAGCAAACATTCAGAACCATGTAGCATATATGATTCTAAGAAGGGCTATCAAGCCAGTGCATGACTTTAGCCACCATGCCTTAGAGCTAAATGCCATTATTTGACACCTTGTACTGAAAATGATAACAATGTGGACTTCTTAGAAAGTGAGGACACATTTATCTTTTTTCTCTATGGAATTTACTTTCACTCCTTGGTGGGGATCTTTCTTGTTCTATCCATGTATCTTCTCATGTGTATGTATTTTTGTATACTCGCTGTTCTTACACAGTCTTGGTTTCCCTTTCTCTTGAGCCAGCTGAGTGGCAGAGAAGGAAAGACTATGGGCTAGCCTGAGATTGCACAGGACAGAAAGTTGATGAAACACATATAAGTAGATAAAATGAACAGTGGTTCTCTTCATCTATTTCTCCTATCTACCACATGGATTCTGTGTGGATTTAAGTAGTTCAGGTTGGATTAGGAGAATCTAGCTATTCACCTATCATATTGCTCATGTCTTTGGAAATCCTCATCCTCTAGGTAGAAAAAGGAAATTGTGTTTTTGTCTTTTTTGAAAATAAGACTGTGGTCTCCAGAAGACATCACTCTTGACTCCAAGTGCCAAAGCTTTGGGTTTCATTCAGGAAGATGGCCCATAGTATGAGAATGCACATTTATTCTTTTTAGATACAAATATTGTCAATACCAATACCCTGATCTTCTTGTGAAAAAGCAAATAGTATTTCACATTTATTAGTTAACATTAAAAATCTCTAAAGTCCCATGGAGTACAAAAAATATATTCTATGATTTTTCTATTTCCAACTTTATATCACATATGCCACTTTCTCATCTATTATGTTGTTTCATCAACACAACTACTGTCCAGGTTAAGTGCTATTGTTCTCACCATTTTGCAGATGAGAACACTAAGGTTTAGAAAGTTTAATAACTTGCGTGTGATCCACAGCTAAGAGATGGTAATTCCAGGACTCAATTCCAGACCACATGACTATAGTATCCATGCACTTAAGCATTTATCACTTTACTGGACAGAAAGAAATAAGATTCAACCACCACTTAAATTTTTCCACCTTGATTTTTGTTTTGAGAACCTTCCTGAGAAGATATTTATTACTCCAACTTCTGTATAATTTTTCAGAGTTCAAATATGAGTAACTCAGAGAAAATTACTTGAACCAAAAGTTGCAAATTTATATTTGCTTATAAGAATTAGATTCATGAAGGTGAAAAGAATTTATACAAATTATTATCTCATATAGGGACTTCTATGACTTCTGTGAACTCTTTTTTTGCAGTAAGTTAAAACAGATTGCAATTAACTGCATTGGTGGCACTCCTGCCCTAGATCTGAAAATCAAGTTGTGATCCAACTTTAATTATTATGAGTTGTAGTAGTTCTGCAGTTAGAATAGAACAGGTAAATCATGCCTATTAGACTCACAAAAGATGAGTGAAGTATTTTTAACTTTATTTAGTCATTTTTATTTAGAGATAGGGGAGGAAAAGCAGAAAGAGAAAAAAGGAAACATCAACGTAAGAGAGAAACATCAATTGGTTGCTTTCCATACTTGTCCTGACTAGGGACTGAGAGCACAATCTAGGTATATAATCCACAACCTAGGCACGTGCCCTGACTGGAAATCAAACCTGTTACCTTTCTGTTTGTGGGATGATGCCCATATAAATGAGCTACACCAGCCAGGGCAAGATGAGTTCAATTTTTATAGGTTGCATTAGAGCTAGAGCAGATTATAATCCTGGCACAACTCAATTTAGATATCACAACTATTTGTGTGTACATTGCTCTTACCTAGTTTCTTAAGTTGTGCTAAGAATAAATGTTACATAATTCTTTAAAAATAATAAGAGTAAAAAAGAAACAAACTAACAATTGTGCTGAAATCTCATGGGGCAAAAGGCAATCTGTTTACTCTGTGGCAGTTCAGCAGATTTAATTTTATAATTTGTATTCCTTTCTGTTATTCAATTTGTAGCTGAGTTCTTGGTTTTTTCATCTTATAATGTCTGCACTTATTTCTGTGTGTAATTAATATAAAATGTTTTCTATTGGCTTTTGTTACTTAATTTTAGCAAAGTCCTTTGAAATACAGTTTTAGCCTTCAAAAGTGAGAACATTTCTGTTGAATCATAGTAAATTCTGATTTAGTTTTATCTCTATTTAAGAAGGAAAATTTACCAAGATAGCAATTTAGTTTGTAAACTTGGAGAATATTTCTTTCTGCCTGGCTCCATTTATTTTAACTCTTACCTCAGTTTTGCTATTTTTTTTCCCAGCCACTAATCCCTGGAATCTGCATGTTCCTGAAATTAGAGAAAGAAGAAGATAAAGGAAAATAAAAGATGGGGGGAGTTGCTTCTCAGGATTTTTTCTTAAAATCTAACTTAGGAACACTCCCTGAACACAGCTAGTAGGGAGACCATTAAAAGGCAAAGGCTGTCTTATTTTGAAGTACAGATGTTCTGTTTATGATTAAGACCAGACCTGTGCAAAACTTGCAGGTAGTAAAAACATGTCTTTGAGATTCCCAATCTTTTGTGTCTATGCTTAATATCCACTTCTATTTCTCATTCTCTTTCACTTCATTGTCTCCCCCACACCCTAACAGGTTCGCAGAATCTACCCAAAGTCTTATTCATGGTTTGTAAGGAACCCATTTTTAGAAAATGATGCTTTTTCATATATTTACAACTAACTAGTGAGTAAACAAAGTCTAGAGTCAGGTAATGGGATATAAATTTTGTGATAGAGACAAATAAAACTTAGTCCAGAGTTCTAGGATATTGACAAGGTCAGCTGAGTAGGAGAAGGAGACAAATCAGTGTAGTACTTTGATGTGTGAGAGTTCTGAAGTATGCTCATAGCAAAAGTAAACCTTTCCACAATATACATTATATTTATAAAAATATAGGAATATATAAATAAAATGTTTTCTCTTTCCCTAGAATATACATATTATATACTCAAGACATTGATGCTTTTTAAGTTAGCCTTTAACAATTTGATCAGATCCTGAGAGCTTAACAAAATCTACAATGACAGGTCATATTAAGCTAAAACCACCCTTAAAGTTTTATGATACCTCTCCCAGTAGTGAGCCAGATGTACAAAGATTAGTAGCCACTGTTGATCAAATAGTGGATTGGGCAAGTTCACAAACAGATTCCCTGTAGCAAATACAGACAAGTTACATTAGTTAGCTTGTCCTGAAGACATAAAATTTGTAAATCACCTAAGAAACTCTCTTGCCTTTGATTCCCTATTCTCCAAGCAGCTAAAGGATTATAATTTAGCACACAATGGAGATCTATCTGTTCAAGAGATACCAAATATTCTGGTCATGAAATTCTGCATGAGGGTTAACAATTTTTATTGTTGATTAATGACTTGATAGTTTGTTTCACATGTCATTCTCTATAAACTTGGTTAAGGTAGACTGTCCTTTTCTCTCCAGATCTGATAAATTAGATTTCTGAGCCTACATACTGAAGGGCAGACCTTTGACTGGGATGAATTCAATAAAGGAAGTGTATTCTCATAGCCTCTTGGAAGTCAGCTTGCTGCTTCTCTGGAGACACTGTCACTTTATGGGGTTCCTTTATTTTGAGATTCCACATTTATAATTACAAGAGAGAACTCAACATGTAAATGTGTTCTGTTGCAGGACATTTGTGTCTGTCTTGTTAAATGTGTAGAAATGGATTTTTCCTTCCTTTTCTTTCCTTTTCCTTCTAAATTTTACATGGATCTTGCTTTTAGAATTAACAAAAGTTAAGGAAATGTTTATGTCCATACATCAAAAGACATGAAAAGAATTTGTAGGGCTCAGTTGATGGCAGGAAGAGCAGAAGGATAAAGACAGGTTTTAGCATCATATTTTCATGTTTTATAAAATAGTTCTTTTCTTTGTAGTCAAAAGATGTGTAATATGTATTACACATAAGGAGGGCAAAGACAACTTAAGTACTTGGTTAATAAGTATGTTTAATGCAAAGGACAAGTAAACATAACTTCATGAATATATAATGTTGCTGATGGGAGCTGAAATTATTTCTGGCCATCATTATGGCTTTTCTCCAAGGTCAATGCTACCTGTTTGCTGGTAAAATTGTTAAATGGTTTTATTTTAGTTGGATGGTATTAAAGCAGCTGCTTGATTTCTGAATCATTCATCTCATATTCTGTGCTTTGAGTTCATTTCACTTCCCAGCATCTCAAAGAATTCCAGGACTTGGAAGAACTGACTAGAAAGCAGTATGCCTTGTCTTTCTCCTCTTTCTGGACAAGGTCCTCTGTCAAATTCCAAGCTGTGGTGGTCTGATTTCCACACTGAAGGAAAGACTTCAGTGTGGTTCCTTAGGGAGATTTCTCAAGGTACTGATCAAAATTTTATGAAAAAATACAGGGAGGTAGGATAACTGGTAGAGGCAATAGAATTTAATAGACAATAATGGCATGGTCACGGTAATTTAAATCACAAGCTCCTTTTCTTTTCTCCTTTTAAATAAATGTTTCCCTTCCTCTAAATGATAACACATATACCCTAGAGAAAATTTAGGAAAAAAAATTTTCTAGTGTTTTTTTTAGTCATAGAAATATTTTCCTGCAAAGTTTGTTATATTCATTTTGAATTAGTACTTAAAGGAAACATATGTGTGTACTTCCAAGGTAAACATTCCCAATTTCAGATTACTATTTACAGCCCTCTAGCTTTCTGTAGCATTCAATGGTTTATCAAATATGTCACATATTACAAGCAGGGAAAGGTGACATTATTCATTCTAGATTCAAGTGAAGAAAATATGTTTGATTTGGTGTCTAATGGCCAAGGCCAGAATCACATACATAGCTTCTGAATACTCATGGTCAATGTATTTCTTGGGTTATAAGGAATAATATGGGGAGATGGGGCCCCCAAAGTTTATTCACTTGGCTCATAATATTTTCATCATAATGCACTCCTTTATATTGATGTAAGAACACAAAAATATAAGCTAAATTGAGAAAAGCATGGAGTCATTACACTCTCCTAAAATGTTAAAATAAGTTAACTCATAACAGGAGTCAACAGAGCATGATGGAGGCATGAAAACAGAAAGGGATATCCAAATGCTTTGTCACATTTATTAATTAATTTACTTAACCATACAACAAATATTTAAGCTTTATTTGCCAGTTATTATTATACTAGGTCCCAATATACTAGCATAAAAAAAGTAGACATGATCCCACCTGTCATTGGGAGTTTAGTCTAGTAGGGAAGATAGATATTAATTATATGAGAATATAGTTATTAACTATCATGGAAGCAAGGCAAGAAAGTCAATAGGAAATAGTGAAAAATCAGTGACTAAATCAGAGGCACCTGATTTAGTCACAGCTCTCAGGGGACGCTTCCCTGTGGAAATGACCCTGGATATGATACATGAACTATGAACTGGATATTATAAAATTAAAGGATTTAGGCAGTTTTCATGTATTCCTGGGAGAGGGGCACACATATGAAATGCCTGGAGTTGGTAGGATGCCTGCTACTTTGAATAATTGAAAGAAAACCAGTGCATGGAGTGGAGAGTTAAGATAACAGTGCATTGTTTGAGGAGAGAGAGTGAGAGTGAGAGCAGGAGACAGATCATCTTTCTGACCTTTTGAATTTTAGCCTAAGAATAGTAGCAAACTACTGAATGAGTCACACCAGACGCATAAACTGATCAAGTATGTATTCTTCAAATGATCACTCTGAAGGTCTAGTTCTAGTAAGGCACAATGCCTTATATCAAACTAAACCTCCTGCATATAAAAATAATAAATCAGATTAGCCCTTATATCTCTTAAGAATTTAATAAGCAACTAAAACTCTCTCCTTAAGAAAACTCCAGGCTCAGACGGCCTTATTGGTGAATTCTACCAAAAATGTAAACAAAGAAAAATCACTGCTCTTAGACAAAGCCTTTCAGGAAAAAAAAAAAAAAAAAAAGGACACGGCGATCAGACAACAAAAAGAAATAAAAGGTTTCCAAATTGGAAAGGAGGAAGCAAAACTGTTATTGTTTGCAGATGATATGATAATGTACATAGAAAATCCTGTAGACTTCACCAAAAAAACTACTTGGCCTAATAAGCGAATTTGGAAAAACCACAGGATACAAAGTCAATATTCAGAAACTGAAGGCATTTTTGTACACCAACAATGAAATATCAGAAACAGAAATCAGGAAAAAATCCCATCTGATATAGGAATAAGAAAAATAAAATACCTAGGGATAAGCCTAACCAAGGAGGTAAAATACCTGTACTCAGAAACTATACAACACAGAAGGAAGAAATTAAGGAAGATACAAACAAATGGAAGCATGTACCATGCTCATGGATCAGAAGAATTAACATCATCACAATGTCCATACTACCCAAAGCAATTGATAGATTCAATGCAAGCCCTATTAAAATACCAATAGCATATTTCACAGACATAGAACAAACATTTCAAAAATTTGGATGTAACCATAAATGACCTTGAACAGCCAAAGCAATTTTGAGAAAGAAGAACAAAGCAGGAGGAATCACAATACCTGACATCAAACTATATTACAAGACACAGTAATCAAAAGAGTGTGTGTGGTACTGTGTAGGAAACCATTCTGCGTGGCTTGGGTCCAGCTCCCACTCAGAGTTGCACAGGACCCATGCCCACGGATAGGTTCTCCTGTGGGGAGTCAGACCTGCATTGTTACCTAGGCTACTTTGAGATGTGCTTTTGCTAAAACTCCCTCACCCTGATTTGTGGCAAACATTTACTGCAAAATAACTGCCTAAAATCCATGCTAAACCTTCCAAGGATGAGTGTAACTGGTTCAACCAGTTTTGCCTTTTCATTTGCAAATATCCTTTTTCTGTGATGTGATTAGCGGCATCCTCTCCTTTGTTTTCTGTAAAAGGTAACCACCTAAAGGAACCTGTGCATAGTAAATGAGGACCATCATGTAATGTGCTGAGAAACCCATAAAGGCTGGTTATGGCAAGGACCACAGCTTTTGCTCCCCTTGAGAGAAAAAGCCATGTTGTC
The DNA here is from genome assembly GCA_004027735.1 of Carollia perspicillata. Lineage (NCBI taxonomy): Eukaryota > Metazoa > Chordata > Mammalia > Chiroptera > Phyllostomidae > Carollia > Carollia perspicillata. The sequence goes on from PVKM010000701.1 coordinate 18,206, forward strand.
CCTTTTCCTCGACGAGACTCGGTAGTCTGTGAGAATGTCTCATTTCATTCATAATGATGTGGACACTGCGCACCAGTGTCCGCATCAGTACTAGCATACGGACAGACACATAGATCAATAGAACAGAATAGAGAGCCCAGAAATATACCCAAGTCTCTATGGTCAATTAGTATTCGGCAAAGGGGACAGAAGCATAAAAGAGAGTAAAAATAGCCTTCAACAAATGGTGTTGGGAGAGCTGGACAGCTACATGCAAAAAAATGAAACTTGAACACCAACTTACACCATATACAAAAATAAATTCAAGTTGTATAAAAGAATTAAATATAAGTCACAACACCATAAAAGTCCCAGAAGGAGAACATAGGGAGGAAAATTTCAGATATTACAGCAGCAATATTTTTACTGATGTGTCCCCTATCAAGGGACATAAAGGAAAGAATAAACAAATAGTATTTAGTCAAAATAAAAGCTTTTGCATGGTCAAAGAAAACATTAGCAAAATGAAAAGGGAACCAACTATATGGGAAAATATATTTGACAGTGATACTTTGGCCAAGGGTTTGAGCTCCAAAATATATAAACGACTCACACAACTCCACTCTGGGAAGACAAACAACCCAGTTGAAAAATGGGCAAAGGATCTGAACAGACACTTCTTCAAGGAGCACATACAGATGGCCCAAAGACACATGAAAGGATGCTCAGCATCACTAGCCATCAGACAGATGCAAATTAAAACCACAATGAGATACCACTTCACATTAGTCAGAATGCCCATCATTAACAAATCAACAAACAACAAGAGCTGGAGAGGTTGTGGAGAAAAGGGACACTATTACAGTAGTAACACTAGGTACACTAGTACACTGTTGGTGGGAATGCAGACTGGTGCAGCCACTGTGGAAAACAGTATGGAATTTCCTCAGAAAACTAAAAATGGAACTGCCTTTTGACCCAGCAATTCCAATGCTGGGACTATATCCTAAGAACCCTGAAACACCAATTCAAAAGAACCTATGCACCCCAATGTTCATAGCAGCACAATTTACAATAACCAAGTGTTGGAAGCAAACTAAGTGCCCATCAGCAAATGAGTGGATAAAAAAACTGTGGTACATTTACACAGTGAAATACTATGCAGCAGAAAGAGAGAAGGAGTTCCTACCCTTTGCAATAGCATCGATCTATCTGGAGAGCATTATGCTAAGTTAAATAAGCCAGGTGGTGAAAGACAAATATCATATGATCTCACCTATAAGTGGAACCTAATCAACAAAACAAACAAGTAAGCAAAATATAACCAGAGACATTGAAATTAAGAACAAACTGACAGTAACCAGAGGAGAGGTGGGAGGGGTTAATTGGGGGGAAAAGGGGAGAGGGTTGTCAGGAACATGTACAAAGGACATACAAACAAAGCCAAAGAGGGGTAGGATTGAGAGTGGGAGGCGGGGATGACTGGGGTGGGGAGGAGTGGTGGGGAAAGTAAAATGGAGATTACTGTACTTGAAGAACTAAAAAAATGAAAAAAAAAAGGAAGAAGAAACAATATCCAATATATTTTATGAAGCCATCATAATCCCTATATCAATATGTTCATTATAAGAAAAGTACTGAACAATATCCCTCAAGAAAGTAAATGTAAAAATCTTTAAGAAAGTGTACTAAAATCAAATAGAGCAACATATAGAAAGGATAATGTATCATGCCAAGTAACGAGTATTCCAGGAATGCAGGTTGATTTTAATATTTTAAGTAGAATCAGTCTAATAAATCACACTAACAAGGTAAAGGAGAAAAAGTCATATGATTATGTCAATCAATGCAGGAAAACTAACATCAGGCCAAATTCAATACCCATGCCTAATAAGACCTATCAAAACCTAGGAGTTATAGAGCAATTCCTCAACCTGATAAAAACGATTACAGAAATGTATGAATTGTATCTATGTATTCTTAAATTTAATAATAATATCAGAGGAAAGAGCCAGAAAACTTGACTGCTCTTCCCAAGTCCTCCACTCACTGGTGTAACCGCTTCTATGAATCACTCAACAGATGTCTTGCAGACTATTTTGTTCAAATATAAAATGGGGACACTACTAATACCTTAAGTAGTTTCTGAAAGTCTCAAATAATTTAAGAATTACTTTAAATGTTTAGTACTATAAAGTGTAAAAAAGTTTGATTAGATGGTAATAATGATTATGAACCTAGAGAATTAAAATTCTTTAGCTTTCTCTCACCAGCACCCCGAAAAGCCTAGAATGGGCTTTCCACTAACTTTAGATTATCTCAAAGGAGTTTCATTACATAAGGCCTAGAAAGCAATTAAGATAAAAATTCTTTGCTTGTCCAAGGCCTTTTCTGAGTAATCTGACTTCTCCTTATCTCTTTCATCAGAGTCCTATGTACAGTTTTTGAATGAGAGTCAATCAGATAAGGGGGTCACATCCTTGAACACCTTGTGGAGGAGCAAATATAAAAAGGGAAGTAATAAGTTAAATTATTATTCATTAATTTACTAATATATTTTAATTTTTTAGACTTTTCCTAACTCCTTTGAGCTAGGACTATGAATAGTCACGTCATACCTTTTTTTTCTGCCAAATAAGTCACATTCTTCTTGTGAACCCAGGAAAGAGGTAGGGAGATGGGGAAGGGAGGTGAAGAGAGGGAAGAGGTCTGTAAGATGTAGGAAGTGATCTTAATGTTTTCTATAATATTCCTCACTCCCTGAACCATACTAATTGTAAAGCTCAGAAAGTGTCCTTGGTGCTTAATAAAACTTTATAGCAAAAGAAACTGGAATTACAAGATATTTGTGTAGAAATTAGCAGGGTAATTAATTTTTAAAACTATTTCTATTATTGATAACATATAACTCTTAATGAGATTTCCCCCTTTAGGGCTCAGGTACTTCTAATTAAGATGTCAACATGTAAGAAATTATAATTCTATAACAATAATGAAACGATGATCCTTTTCTCACATACTGCCAAGAAATTCTAAAAATCTTATGTTAATTCATTGATTGTCACAAGTCCTATATTGTATTTCAGACATATTTCTCTGTTTCTATTTAATTTGATTTCAGTCAGCCAAGTAGAATCTAAATCTGGGCCTGTAATAATGAAATAGATTTTTTGATAGGGAACAAAAACCTTGAGAAAAGTCAGTGGTTTCTGGGAAAACTGTTGGTAGTTGGAAAAATACAGAGTACCCTTAAACAACAGAGGTTTGAACTGCATGGGTCAACTTACACGTGGAATTTTTCAGTGAATACCTGCTCTGTTTTCAGTCCACAGTTGGGAGTCTACAGGTGCAGACAGCCAACTGCATGCATTGACACGCCATTGTGTACAGGGATCTTGAGCATCCACAGATCATGATACCTGCCAGGGTCTTGAAATACATCCCCCATGGATACCAAAAAAACTTAAGTTTCTGGGGAGTCAAAAGTTACATGCAGATGTTTGATTGCATGTGTGGGTTAGTGTCCTAACCCCCTTTTTGTTCAAGGGTCAACTTGACTTTAATAGACTTTGGGATTTGCATTTGCTTTAGAAATTGCTTCTTCACAACCTCTGATTGAAGACATGAGAAAATAATATTCACCAGGATGTACGGCTCTTGAGTTCAGTGGCCTGACTTCAGATCTCAGAAGAATTTAGGGGTTATGTTGGGGGCCTAAGATCAGAGAGATTGTCACATCGGGCAAGACTGGTTAGGTCTGGGCTCAGCAGGCCTAAACCATAACCTAGGAACTGGAGGTGACTTTTAAGGCAAGATGCAGCCTCATCGGACAAGGACTGGAGCGCAGGGGCTGGGGTAGGTATGTGATATCAAAGATTCCCATAGCAAGACTGGCCTCAGCTAAGTCAGAACGTGATAGGCTGAGAGCCCCTTTTAGTTTTTACTCCTTTCTGATGAAGGATGGTCCCAGATTCATACCCCACACTGGGAGGTTAGTTTTTTAAAGGGAAGATCTGAAGCCTGGGGGTCAGTGTCTGAGGAGTGGGGATTCTGTAGTGGGCTGAGTAAAAATGGAGGAGACTCTGGCGTTCTTTCCCTACCTGTACATCACCCCAACCCCCTTTGTTCTTACATAACCATGAATACCTAATAGTGACTCCTCTAGACCAGTATCACCTTGGTTACAGTGTGATGCATTGAAATAGCAGTATGCTCACACTGTGAACTCATTTGTTAGACCGGAACAATTGAACAAATCGCTACTATGAAAATGATAATCACAGTGGTGACTTCTCCATTTGGGGGTAATCACAAGGACTGAATATTAGCTAGGGCCCTGAGCAGATCAGATTTCCTTTATTGTCACATGCAAAGTACAGTCCAGCAGCTAATGGCAAAATGTTCCCAAACTCTCTGAATTATGCATATAATATAACCCATAGCACCAATCCTTGAAGTCTGTGGTTTCTCCTTCCCAATTTTCACATACTCTAAATTCTCCTCCAGAGGGTCTCATCCTCTGAATAATGAATATCTTACACTCAATACTGGGGAAACTCCTCTTCAGCTCACTTTATCACCTGGAAGAGGCTGCCAGGATTTCAGTTATTTATGACTGTCAATATTGAATCCATCTAGGATGGCCAAAGGACACAGGAGATTCATTTGCCCTGCCCCCAGCCATAATACACAGAACTCTTAACTACAATTCTTTTAATATTTTTTTCTACAAAATGTTTTGCAAATATTTCTAGATAATTAAAACTCTTCACTTTATTAACACTAAAATAAAAGAGATTGTGAGGAAGGATCTAAATTTGAAATTAGTGCATTGACACAAAATAGAAAATGACATGTAAGTTTAAATTTGAAATATTGAAGGGTTACAACATGAATAATCTTATGTTCATGTTTGAACTCATCAAAACTAGCAGATACTATCGGTGGGTAATCCTGTTCTAAGAACATTCTCATCTAATACTTGCTAAATCCCTAAGTAAATCCACAATCTTCAGTAAGTTACTTAAATTCTCTGGTCCTTGTTTTTATCATTGTAAGTGTAGAGAATTAGCCAACATTAACCCTCTGACTTTCCTAAATGCTATAAAAATGTATAAAAAATAACCAGGGATGGCATAAATTCCCGAGATATCTTCTTTTTAAACATACAAGAGGGAACCCCCCTCAAAACTACAATTATCTTCTGGAGGGCAGGCCCCTTGTAGTACAGGTTTCCCCCACTAGGTGAGTATTCTAGGAACCCATCTGTATCAGTGTACCAGCTAGTGTTGTTGTGAGAGGCTGCATTTGGCTTCAGTTACATTTTTTTTTTGAGGATTCTTCCAATGTGTTTGTCATTTCATGATGAGTGATTTATGAGCATACCTGCCCACATTGTGCTGTGTGTTCAGCAGTTTTTGACCAAGTTCTCAGAAATCTCCTTTAAATGCCTTTTAAATACAAAATGCTTTTAAAATGTCTTTTAATATAATAATTATCAAATTTACCAACTATCATCAAATTACCTTAAAATAATTAATTAAAATGAGTGAAATATGCACACCTTTCCTCTCATAAATGATAAGGAAATATGTACTTCCCTTTTTTCTTGATTGTTGGTGCTATTCCTTTTAGTTGTAATGCATTATTTTTAGACATGTATCCTTATTTTCTTATTGATTTTCCCCAGAATTATCCTCATCTGACATGGAGGCTTTTAGTGTGTTAATGCGATTAAGGTATTTTGCATAAGATTGGTTCTTTTTTGTTTATTGTTTTCAATTAATACTAATATTATAATACTAATACAAAAGTAACATCTAACTTTTTCTAGTTAGTATAACCAGAGGAAAAAGGAGAGTAACAAGCTAGTTTTTGAATGAGACTTTGCTATTGCCTCGAGAGGAGACGGCTTTGTTTCAAAAGATCAGAAATACATGTATATTAAGGACGCATGGACAAAGATAAGGGGGGTGGGGAAGATTGAATGTGGAAGATGGGGGAGTGGGGGGTAGGGGGGGAAATGAGGACAACTGTAAGTGAACAACAATTAGTAAAAAATTAAAAATTAAAAAATAAATAAAAAATAAAAGATCAGAAATGTAGACCTTTGGGATTTCATGTTTACAACTAAGGAAGAGTATAGATATGAAGCCATTTTACATTTTATCCCTTACTGGGGATTTACTGAGCTCTCTAGGCTCAGTTTCTTCAAATGGTAAAATGTGAAAAATATCAGCTATCTCAATGGATAATTTAAGGATAGTGCTAATACTTATAAAGTATTAGAACCTGGTGAATGCTCAGTGACTAATGATTCTACTTCTGGAAAGGATTTTCCTGCACGTTGTCAAGAATAAGTAAAGACAGAAGCATTTTCAGAAACAGAGATGACATATGGGGCCCATGTAAGGTGATATGGGAATCACTTCTACTATCATCTGTATTTTAATTACACTTGTGTTTTTTCATAAGCTACAGATAATGAAAACTGAGTTAATCTAGGCATAATTCATTCTTCTATAAACTAAATGGCTTAAAAGGCATTCAATTGGCGTGAATTGCATTACTCTATAAAAACTGATGCATGAAGTAGGTCTAATTATCCAAACTGATGTACATTTACTATTTTATGACCCATTTTAAAAAGCCAATTTGCTGCCTCTATAGAGGAAAGGACATTTGAGTTAGCAAACTTGAGTTCTGCTTCCATCTTTGGCAAACTCTTTCTGCATTCTTTCATTTATTCAATGGCCTCCCACGTTCAAGGTGCATGCTAAAGTGCTTTCAGAGAGCTTACCATATAATGTGAAGCCTGATGCAGAATACACGCTCATGTCAATGTTTGGTGAATGATGTCATAAAGAAGATAGTAAAAGAAAATCAAAGGTAAATGTGGTTCTTGCAAAGTACTAAGGAAGTTTAGAGGAGTGAGAGAGCAGATCTTGCTGTTGTGCTCAAAAAGGCCCATTAAGGAGGTAATACTGAGGGACACAGTCAGGTACGAGTAAGATTCAAGAGGAAGAAATGGAAGATCTGAAATACTTTGCTTTAAAGGTCATTGCATAGTCAATAGGCAAAATTATGCAGACCCCTGCCAGTTACAAACAGATGAGCCTGATTAGTTACTCAGTTCCTCTGTCGCTGCACCTGGAACTGTGTTACCCTAGAGGCAGGATCAATGTCACCAATTCCATTTGGACCTTCCACTTCAGATCCTCAGACTGTATCTTCACCATAGCCTCTGCCAGAGTTCTATTTTTCCAAATTTCAAACATTATCCATGCTGCTGACACCCTCAATCTAGAGCACTGCAGTAACCCCGTTATGTAACTGGTATGCTTCCCCTTCACTAGCTTATTATCAACCTAGAAACCAGAGTAATTCTGTTGAAATTTAAGATGTAGCATGACTCTTCATTGTTCAGCCATCCAATAGGTAATGTAATTTTTCAGAATCTTACAAGGCCACGTAGGATCTGGCTCCTTATTATCTCTCAGACTGTTTAGACGATTTCACCAGAGGACCTCATATTCACCAAGACCGACCATATCCATTTAGAATGGCCATTTTTCCTAGGTAAATTTCTTTGATGTTGGCCTTTACATTTTTAAGTTAGTATCAGTGTACCTATCAGTGGAAGTTTTCAGGGAAGATAGAACTTGCCCTTGGCATTCAGTTGTACATTGTTAGTCTGTGGTGGGGTTTATCTGAGTAGAAATAGCACTTTCAAGTGGGTAATGGTGGTGGAAGGAAATGTAGTGTGTAGTTTGCCTTTAAAGAGTCAATCATATTGATGTCAGGTTTGGTTGTGATTTAACTACACTGAATGTGCTCACCAATATTTGACAATCTCAGAAAAAATAGACATTATTAAAGAATTAATAAAAATACAAATACTACATTCAGAAAGAAAGATCTTGAGATGATAACTTTTTCCCTTCTCCCTATAAAACAGAATTGCTTTTTTGACCCCAAGGTGTCCAAGGGTCATTCTCAACCACTGAAATTATAATTTATTTAAGCATGTAGAAATATCAGAAATCAGGCACCTCATAATCAAATATATTAGGAACTCATGCCTCCCTCATTGCCTCTGACTCATATGTCTTAACTAAATATAACATCTGGATTTCACATCCTTCACTCCCAAAGCAGTTGGCTCCCTTTTCACTCTGACTTCTAAAGACCTTTGCCTCACTGTGGAACTTCAGATGCAGCTCTTGAGACTCATGTTGCCATCACTCTTAGTATTCAATCCCATACAACTTGTTTTCTTTTATGTTCACATGTTTCCACTGTGGAAGTAAAATCCAATATCCAAAGTAAGGTGACACACAAATGTGGTAGATTTTTATCTCCTTTCTAAAACTTTAACTCCATCACTATCAACTTTAACCACAATATTTTATCACAAATGTGCCATCTATTCTACTGTCTTTCTTATTTCCTCCATGTAATAGGTGGTGTCTTGTAGGTAGGGACAAACAGGAGTGGTTAGACACACCTTGACTGAACTTTGGCCTCTGACACTTAGTATCTGGAATTCTTAGAGCAATCTGCTTAGTTACCTTAAAAAAAAAAAAAAGATTTTCTTTATTCTCAGACAGAGGGAAAGGGAGGGAGAGAAAGAAGGAGAGAAACATCAATTGTAGTTGCCTCTTGTGAGTCCCATTCTGGGGACCTGGCCAGCAACCCAGGCATGTGCCCTGACTAGGAATTGAACCAGCAACCCTCTGGTTCACAGGGTGGCTTAATCCACTGAGCTACACCAGCCAGGGCTGTTTAGCTACCTTTATTTCCTCAATAATACAGAAGTAATTGTGTCTTTCTTCAAGGCACAGTGTGGTGAGCATTCAATCAGAATGTGGTGTGAAAGGCCTAAGAAACTATTGATTCTTAAATGGTACTGGTTTGTTTTCTTTCCCATTCACACCTTCCTTTCCAAAGTGAATGATGGCAAAGTGATTGTTCAGCACTCAGAATTTAGTTCAATATATGATTGGTTTGGGGGGAGGGGTGGTTGTAATCTTGTTTACCTATTATGAAGAATATTGAATATTTACTGAAGGTTTTTTTTTTATTTAAACAAGATACTTCTTTTTCTCTTGATTAGACATTCCCCCAAAGAGCACTGACCCTGCTCTGAAGGCAGAGTGCAGTATCCCAGTAGTAGCAAGCTTTTCCCACTCTGTCCACCAAAACCAAGAATGTGAACTGGAAAATGGATAAATCTGTTTTATAAATTTTAGCTGATTCTTTTTTAGTAAACTCCACATTTATGTGTGTTATTTCACCTTGGCTCTTCCTCAATCAATAAATCTTTTCTTTTTCCCTAGAAAACTATTCATAAAACTTAATGTAGAGTTTTCTCTTTTTACCATTCCTGAGCTATCATCTTCCAAATTGCAAAGTCTTCAACCTGGTTCAGTGATTCTTGTTGCAAAATTGTGCAAATTTCAGCAATATTCTCTGACATTTTTCCCAGAATATGTAAAGTTATTATTAAGTATTTATAGAGAACTTACAACCAGAAAGAGTATGTTAGAAATAGTTCTTTATAAAGAACATGCAGGATAAAAATCCTAACTAACCCCAAAGAACTTAACTCACAAAACATAATTTTAAATCATAGTGTGAAATTATGTTATTGAAATGCATTATACATTAATAATTTTGGTACAGGCACTAATGTGTGCCAATAATGTATTTTGCATGTGTTTAACTTACTGAATAGGAGAGGAGTAGGTGAGTTAAGTCTAAAAATGATGAAGACTCTCTGGACCAGTGTGGCTCAGTTGGTTGTACACTGTACTGCAAAGCTAAAGGTCACCGGTTCAATTCCAGGTCAGGGCACATGCCTGTTTTGAGGGTTCCATCCTCAGTCAGGGCATGAGAGGCAACCAGTTGATGTTTCTCTCTTGTATCGATGTTTCTCTCCTTCTCTTTCTCCTTCCCATCCCCAATCTCTAAGAATAAATAAATAAAACCTTAAAAATATTTTGAAATGGTAAAAACTTGCAAATTTTTGCCAACAATTTTTTCTTATGACTAAATAAGCTGATTTCTTAAAGATAAAAATTAAAATTCAATCAGAAGGATTTTTCTTGAAAATGAATCTGAAATGTGGCAGAAATCATGATGTGAGAATGGAGGTTGTTGATGAAGTATGCCGAAGGCTATAATCTGCTGGCACATTTATTATTGACTTAGTCAATACTTACTATATGCCCACTATGTATGAAGCACTATACTAGACAGTATAGATTAAAAAACTGACCAAGACATTGTCCCTGTCTTTGGGAGGTTTATCCATTAGTATGTGTGTGTGTGTATGCATACACACACACAAATAAAGAGTGCAGTTATTAACATTAGATATCTTTTTATTGAATTTATTGGGGTCACATTGGCTAATAAAATTTTATAGGTTTCAGGTGTACAATTCTGTAATACATCATCTGAGTGTTGTATTGTGTATTCAACACTCCAAGTCAATTTTCTGAGGAAAACCAAAACACTAATTCAAAAAACTGTATGGTAGTTTTCTAAAGTGAAGTCTTTTCAGACTAGAAACAAATGCACAAAAAGAGAAGAGGGAAATCCACCTAGGCTGACCCTCATTATGTCCAGGCATACATGAAAAATAATAACTAGCATAAATTAATGCCAGTTATTAAAATCTGTGAAAATTCAAGAACATGGATATATTCTATAACTTGAGATAACCTTTAACCCCCAATATGATATTTTAAAAATTCAGAAAATTTTAAGAATAATTCCATGCAGATGAAATTTTAGAGCCCCAATATTTCTCTGCTTCAAGTGGATGGAAGGAAGATGGTCTCAATTAGACTGTGAATCTTTGGAATGGTGGGCAGCACTGTGTGTGTGAGCACAGATAGTTTTTATGGGTAAAGAGTTCATAGCTTGCATCAGAATACCAAGAGTGTTTATAATCCAAAAAAAGGTTATATATTTTTTACTTTTTAAGAGAATTTTATAACCTTTAAGTTTATCATTAGAAATTAATAATTAATTTTAAGCTTTAAGAATGGGTACGCTGGATGCAGTTCAGGGTACATGGAATTGTAGTAACAGTTTCTAATAGGTCAATGCGTTCGTTATTCCTAAACTACTTTCTTTTAAAGTCCTTAAAGACAGCAGAATTGGGCCAGTTTTACTTTTATATTTTGACTTTTATACCCTTAGTTAAAGTAATAAAAAAAAGTCTGGCGCTGGCTGGTGTGGCTCAGTGGATTGAGTGATGGCCTGTAAAGAAGAGTCGTGGGTTCGATTCCCAATCTAGGGCACATGCCTGGGTTGCAGGCCAGGTCCCCAGTGTGGGGAGTGCAAGAGGCAAATATACATTGATATTTCTCTCCTTGTCTTTCTCCCTCCCTTCCCCTCTCTCTAAAAATAAATAAACACATAAATAATATATTTTTAAATGTGTAGCTTCACTTACTGACCAGTAGATATGGGGCTAACAACCATTTTCCTTCCATTGATATATAAAGATAAAAAAAATAGTCTTTTCTATACTGCCTTAAGAATAGTTTCACTATACAGTAATAAATTACCCTAATATTGTATTGATTTTTGTTGAATGTTGTGTGTTTACTATTTTATCTCTGCTTCTTTATATAAAAGGAATTTAGTTATTTAACTATTTTAAAATAAACCTTTGACTAAAGTTATGATAGAAGAATTTTTGTGATTGCATTAATGTTTGTAATTATAATTAAATTAAACCGCAATCATAGGGCATGAGGCAATCAGAGGATGAAGTTATAAATGTTCTGAGAAACATTACTTAAACTGCAGTACACCTGGATTTGTTAAAACAAAACAGAACAAAATTCAGGTTTTGATAGTGTCCTATTAATTTGGCTCACCATTTAAAATTGCAATATTAGTTAGTCATGGAAACAATGCAACAGTGTATTGAAACAAATAATAATTTCACTCAGCTTCTATAACTAAACCTGAGTTCATGTTATGAAAAAATTAACAGTTGCAGGTTTTCCTCTGTTTTAAATTATGTCTGGATCAGGTGATAGGGCCTATGTAAGTGGGACCCGGCATGGCACAGCAAAACAGTATAGGCTACTTATTTCAAATTACCAATGTAATGATGTCTAGAGTTTTGAGTTTAATAGTCCTACAGTGCTGATAAGGAAAGTATCAGAATCTTGGTCAAATCCATGGGGTAACCATCTGTCTTTTTTTCATTTTTTAAAAGCATCTCTTTTAGAGAGTTCTGTGCCCACTTCCTCCAGTATCAGTTTACTGATTATTAGGCACACTCATTTAGTGAACTTGTGAATTCCTTTCACCTCTGAATTCAACAGTGATGTTAATCCTTTTTGGGCGGGAGGATCTGATGTGTTTTCTCTTTTAGTTTGCACTCTTGATTTGATGACTCACTTTCCAAATAGTCTCCTGAAACACAGTGCTGTCAGATCAAATGTTAAGTTTGTCCTAATTCACAATTGCTGTTTAGACTGGGGATAGTGCTCTGGATTAAAAAAAAAACATCTTTCATAGCTATTGTAAATTGTGCTGCTATGAACATAGCCAAGTGCTGGAAACAACCTAAGTGCCCATCAGTAAATGAATGGATCAAAAAACTATGGTACATTTGCACAATGGAATACTGTGAAGCAGAGAGCAGTAGATCTGCATCAAATTTTGCATTAAGCTTGAACATTCATCTGTGAAAACTATTCAGATGATTCCTACCCTTCACGACAGCATGGATGGAACTGGAGAGCATTATGCTAAGTGAAATAAGCCAGGCAGTGAAGGACAAATACCATATGATCTTGTCTATAATAAGTGGAACCTAATCAACAAAACAAACAAGCAAACAAAATATAACCAGAGACATTGAAATAAAGAACAAACTGACAGTAAACAGAGGGGAGGAGGGAGAGTGTTAACGGGGAAAGGAAGGAAAGGGTCCCAGCTATGGGCAACTGGGGATTGGCAGCTTCATCACAACAACAAGCCCATTCATGCATCACGTCTAGTGCAGAGTTTTGTGGCAAAACATCAAGGTGACTCAGCTCCCCTTCAGTCCAGATTTGGTGCCCTGTGACTTGTGACTTTTCCCAAAACTAAAATCACCTTTGAAAGGGAAGAGATTTCAGACCATCGATGAAATTCAGGAAAATATGACAGAGCAGCTGATGGTGACTGGGAGAACTGTGTGAGGTCCCAAGGTGCTTACTTTGAAGGGGACTGAGGCTTTATTGTTCTCCATACAATGTTTCTTGTGTCTTGTATCTTCTTCAATAAATGTCTCTATTTTTCATAGCACATGGCTGAATACCTTATGAACATACCTCATATGTCTTTGTGAATATATATTTTCAAAAGTTTCTGGTAGATACCCAAATAGGGGTTTCTGAGTCTTATGTTAACTGTATTTTTAATTTTATGGGAAAACATCCATAAAAAGGAACATCCATACTGTTTTCCACAGTGGCTCTACCAATTTATATACCCACCAGCAGTGGATAGGGGTTCCTTTTTCTCCTCAACCTCTTCAACACTTGTTTTCACTTGTCTTGTTGATAATAATCATTCTAATGATGTGAGGTGATATCTCATTGTAGTTTTGAATTGCATTTCCCTAATAACTAGTGAAATTGAACATCTTTTCATATATTTGTTGGCCATTTGTGTGTCTTCTTGGGAGAAGTATCTGTTCAGGTCCTCTGCCCATTTTTAAATTTAAAGTGTTTGTTTATATGATTTCATTCATATGTGGGATATAAAACTGAAAGTAACAAATGAACAAATAAGAAAAGCAAAGAAACAAAAACTCATAGACACAGACAACAGTGGGTCATAGACAGAATAGTAGTTACCAGAGGGAAGTGGGGTGGAATGAGCAGTAAAGGGCGAAAGGGGTCAATTGGATGGTGGGTATACAATGCAATATGAAGATATGTATGATAGAAATGTGTACTTGAAACTATATAATCTCATTGACCAATGTCACTCCAACATATTTAACAAAAATTTTCATTTAAAAAAGGGCTCATGTAATTCCACTGGGTTACTTAGATAATCCAGGATAATCTTATGTTAAAGTCAGCAGGTTAGTAATCTCAACTCCATCTGCAAAGTCCCTTCATAATAGCACCTAGCTTAATGTTTTTTTAAATAACCAGATCATGGGAACCTTGGTGTCAGGGAAATTTTGGAATTTTGCTCCGCATAGAGTATATAGACACATCTTATCTATATTCATTATAAAAGCTTTCAGGCTTCCTAAAATAGGACATCTTTAGACCAGCTGCTCTCAAGCTTTGCTGTGTGTCAGAAGCACCTGGAGAATTAATTTGGAGCTCAAAGGCCCAGACTCTTAAAGGAGGACAGGGCCTAACTTTCATATTTTTACCAAGTTTCCTGATGATTCCTATATGTACCAAAGTTTACTTGAAGAACTCTTTAAACTTTCAAAGCATAGGATGCACCTAAGACCAATTAAATCAGAATCTGTGGGGGTAGTGATGCATGTGTCAGTGTCTTTTTTTTCTTATTTTTTATTGAGGTATAATTGACAAACAATATAATATTAGTTTTTTGTATACAACATAATGATTTGATATTTATATATATATATTGAAAAATATTACTAAAATAGCGCAGTTAATATCCATCATCATATAGTTACAGAATATTTGCTTCCAATGAGCATTTTTAATATTTACTCTCTGAGCAATTTTTAAATATGCAATGAAGTATTATTAACTATAGTCAATGATATGCTATATATTATATCCCTATGGCTTACTTGCTTCATAACTGGAAGTTTGTAACTTTTGATTCCCTTGACTATTCCCCTGGGAACCCCATTTTAGTCTATCAGCAATCTACTCTGTACCTTTGAGTGAACTTATTTTGGGTTTTATTTGAGGTTTCATATATAAGTGAGATCATAAGGTATTTGTCTTTCTCTTTCTGATTTATTTCACCTACTTTAATGCCCCCACTCATGTGTTGCAAATGGCAAGTTTTTGTTCTTTATCAGGCTGAACCGTATTCCATTACCTCCCCCCCAGGCACACATTTTCATTATCCATTTATTCATCAATAGAAACAATTTAGATTGCTTCCATGTTTTTACTATTGTAAGCAATGCTGCAGTGAACATGGGTATGCATATAGCTTTTCAAGTTACTGCTTTTGTTTTCCATTTAAAATTTTTTAGAAACCTCCACACTGTTTTCCACAGTAGCTGCACAAATTTACATCCCTACCCACAGTGCACAAGGTTTCCCTTTCTCCATATCCTCATCAACACTTATTTTTTGTTTTTTTGATATAACCATTCTAACAAGTATAAATGGTATCTTATTGTGATTTTTATTTGCATTTCTTTGATGATTGGTGCTATTGAGCATCTTTAGCACCTATTAGCCATACGTGTGTCATCTTTGGATAAATATCTATTCAGATTCTCTACCCATTTTTTAATCAGATTGCTTGTGGATAGGAGAAATGGAAGACATGGGAGATAGTGATAAGTGTGGGGATACAATTAAGGCACAAAATAGCTCTTAAAAGTGGGAGAATATTATATGAGAATACATGGATTCCAGGCACCTTTAGGTAATAGGTTTGGTGGGACTTGGTGACTACTTTCAAGTGGTGCTTGGGGAGAGGAAGGCTGGGCCATTTCTTTCATGGAGAGAGTAAGGCTAGAATTACATATTTGGTCATCCAGTAAATATAGATGCTATTTGAAGAAAGAAGACAAGCTTAAACAGAGATAAAATAGAATAATAGAGATAAAATTCTTGGAGAAATCTAGGCTGTGGAGGTAAGCTGGCAGAGAAATTAAAGAAAGTAACAAAGGAGGAACGCAGAGGCAGTAAATGAACTAGCATATGATAGATGGCTACTGAGGGGATGATTTGAGAATGAACTCATGATCAAACACTGTAGAATGGCCAGCTGGTTGACAAAGTTGCTGGCCAAACAAATGCCATTGATAAAAGTTGAAGACCACCGTAGTACCAAAATCAAATACAGGAAAGCTTCTACATTGGACAAGAAGACCTATAACTCAAGTAATTAAAATATTTTACAACTGAATGAAACCTTATGAACAATCTAATGTCACTCTTTGTATGTGAGAGATTTTAGTCATGACTCAGTTGTGTTTGCCCTTTGAAGTAAAATAAAAACAACAATCAAAGAAATGATCTGCAAATATGGTAGAAAGGGTAAAGAGGGAACTGTATGAGGCTTTCATTTTAATTTATTTCTAAGTTTGAATTTTTGCTGAGTATTTACTGCTCTAGTTAGAAAAGCAAAGAATAAAACCATATGAAAAATGTAAGTAGTAAAAGAATAAGTCATTATAATATTTTGGCAAGTGCTGAAATAGATTGTGGAGCAGGTTTCATATCTCTGGGGATAGTAAAAAAATGGACAGAAGAGATATCTTTTATATGATATAGTTTATATATTGGCCAAAAGCCACATGGTACTTGAAACACCCTAACTTTTGTTTTATGCAGTGAATAGTCCATACTTGATTCATAGATGAGGCACTTTTAGATACCAAGTCGTGTTTGGACTCTACTCCTGAATGATAAAGCATCTTAGGTCAATTCAGTTGCACTTTTTAAATTGAATATAGTTTAGCTCCAAAATGTATTAAGATACAAAATTATAATTGAAAGTTATTGAAGATTATTGGAGGGAGTTGACTATTATAAGAATCATGGACATTTATAGCTTTATATAGATTATTAACAGAGGTCAAGCAAGTTGAAGTAGAAACTTAAATTATTATAACTTTTGCTAGAAATGTTTACACCAAAATGTTTTTGTTATTAAATATTACAATATCAAAACCTTTAAATTTTTGTTGATTTTAGAGAGAGTAATGAAGAGAGAGAGAGTGAGTGAGAGGGAAATAGCGATTTATTGTTCCATTTATCCATGTATTCAATTAGTTGATTCTTGTATGTGCCCTGACTGTGGATTGAATCTACAACTTGGCATAGTGGGATGATACTCTAACCAACTAAACTGGCTGGTTGGGGCCTAATATCAAAAACTTTAGAGCCAAATATAACTGCATCTTAAATACATGTGTGAAATAGCCAATCACTTTTAGATTTTGCTTCATTAGACTGTAAACCATCTTATCCTACTACTAGTTAAATTAAAGGCATGATTTTTATTGAAAACTCATCTTTGAAAGTGGCTCAATAAAAACCTTCACTATTCAAAACTTCCGACAAATTTTGATTTGTGTCTGATACTTCTCTTTTGCACTTTCCAATATTTACTGGATTTTAAAATTCTGTAAACAGCTTTTTCAAGCACATATAATTTACTAAGAGAGGCTTTTCATGGGAAAAAAAAAGTGTTTTACCCCAGAAATAATTTTGTCAGCTTTCACAGAGCACTGAGCAGAAATTACTTCTGGTATGTTTCTGCTATATAAATTCAACTTAGACATATAATTGGAACAAAAGTTGTTACCACTGATGGGTTTTAAATGACAGACAAAAAGAGATTCTGTTGTTTCATAACATATTTTAAATTGATCTTTGAATTTCATGGTGAGTTTAGTTTCTGTAGTCTGATGTGACAATGTGCAAAACAAGCACTGATGAAACATCTTTAGTTCACTATTGGAAACAAAGTATTTACTATGTAATTTTAATTAAAAATTTTTAGACCAAAGTTTATTTTTAGTTTTTCTCAGCCATACAGAGCTTAACCAGGAACTCCTGTAACTTAGAATAGAAGTAATATCATCTGTCTTCTATGTTTAACTCTGAAGCCACTGTAGAAAAATAAAAACCCTACTGGAATAAGGTTTTAAAACTCATATTCTACCTTGAATCTTTTCTTCAACAACAAAAAGGTAAAAAAAAATATGCCCTAAAAGTAACTATGACCGAGGCTAAATCTAAGTTTTTATTTAAATATTTACTAGTTATTAATTATTAATAAGGAAAACAGACATCTGTTGAAATTGAGGTACAATTCTGAGAAATCTGCTCAAAATACTACTCCTAATAAGGAAATAATTAATGCCCAAAGCAAAATGCTTGTAGTTTTACTATTTGGTACTTCAAATGATGTTATTAGTAATAAAATAATTACCAATAATAATCCAATTATAATAGCAGAAGAATTTTTGAAGCCAGACTCTCAGTATGTAATCTTGAAATACATCAAAACTGAGGAAATCTTTGTTAATCAATGATTACATTTAATGTAATCAGTAAGATTCATATTGTTTACTGCACCAGTGACCCAGGAATTATTCATGGTGCAAAATTTCTAAGACCAGCATATTTATCTTTAAGCATCACAGCCATTATTCTTCATTTCCATTTCCATACTAACTTTAGAGATTGCCCATGATAATTGTATGAGCAAAAGTGAAAGGGATATATTTCTGTTTTTAATTTATTATTACAGTCTAAATGAATACATGGGTATTTCCCTTTTCTATATGCATATTGGTAATATTCAATTATATTTCCATAACACATTAAGAGATAAAGGGTTCCCTAGTTATAATAGTCAAATATACTTGTAAGAAATAATATTTTTATATTTAGGGCACAAGCTCTTCCAGATACTAAAACTGAACATGCAACATGATATATCTATATAAATTATACAGGGTCCTACTTGAGTGTAGTTGGTAGGATAATTATATGCATGTAATAATTTATAATTTTAATTTGAACATTTCACCTAAAATGTCATATGGTGTGCTTGAGTGTGATATTGTTGTGTTAAAGAGTTACATTCTTATGATATTGTAATAAAAGATACAATTATTCTCTTTTGTATTACAAAATTAGTTCAACAATCTTGCCTTTCCAATGGAAGGAGATATGAAAGGATGATGAGAGAGTGTTAATCAAGGAAATTTATTTAATAAAAAAAACTCTTGAAGTCACTAATCAGTCTTTTTGGGCTTAGATTATTTCTTCAAAGGAGAGAGAAGTTAAACAATATAACAATAATAAAATAAGCCTGATTATTCCTGTTGCATCTTGAAATTTTAGTGTCCGTGTTGTTGAAAAACATGTTTATTTGGTTTCAATATAAAATAGTAAAAGAGAAATATAAAAATACTTACAATGAGTTTTTTCGAGTTTGCAAGCATGTAATTGAATTTACTTGTAATATCAAGTACAAAAGGTAGAAAAGAAATTTCAACACTGTTATAAAATATTGAAAAATGTGCTTAATAACAGAAGTGCAACACACTCTTATTAAACTATGTAATAAAACCTTACATGGAAACATAGCTGAAGTAGGAATATAGAGAAATTTTTTGCTATATGTTTAGAAATACCAAATATTTGAAATGTTTTGCTTATACAAGAAATATACTTACTTCAGAGAAGTTACATTTACATTTAGCTAATTAGCTTTATTTTAGGCCTGAGATTTTCAATGCTGTTTTGCTTAGTAGACATTCTGAGGGATCCTTTTCTAAGAATTAAATGCATGAAGAATGACTACAACAAATTCTTATAGCATGTGTATGTGGAATTATGTCTGAAATGGTGTTTTCTTAGTGACATCATGATCTGAAGTTTTTAGTGTATAGATGAAATATATACAACTTACATGAATCTTTATTTCTGAAAGAAAAACACAAGTTTCGATAATGGTCAGAGTAAAATTTCAACATGTGTTTGATTGTTATAACCAACTTTTTGGCTTCCTGGAAGTAATCATTGGCAACAAAATATTTTTAGAAGAAATTTTAATTTATTCAGTCTACATTTTGAATTCTCTGTTTACTCACAGAAGCTGGTAGAACTGATTTCATTTTAAGTTACATCTAGTATTTTTTAAAATCTTTTAAATTCTATATGGCTAAGGAAGGTTTGGCAATATATTTTATGTGGTTGGTTTGGAGTTGCAAAACATGAAGGCCCACATAACCCACACAAGGGACATTCCCGGAGCACCCGGATCAGATGATCAAGTAGATTGCACCACTGGGTCTTACAGGACACCTACTACATAAGGCCATTTTACCAAGACTGAGAGTCATAGAAGATCTGCTTAGTACAAAGAAACAAACCTAAAGAGGCAGCCAAAATGGAGAGACAAAGAAACAGATCCCATATGAAAAATAGGAAAAATCTTCAGAAGAAACAGCTAAATGAAATGGAGGCAAGCAATTTACCAGATACAGAGTTCAAAGAAATGATTATAGAATGCACAAGGGACTTAGAACTTCAATAAAGAGAAAGCAAGCTTAAAATAGGACACAGAACCATGAAAAAGAACCAGTAAGAAATTAAGAATACATAATCTGAAATGAAGAGTACACTTGAAGAAATAAATAGCAGGTTAGATAAAGCAGAAGATTAAATCAGTGATTTGGAAGACAAGCAGAAAACAATCAGAGTAGCAAAATGAAAAAAAAAACAGTTAAACAAAGTGAGGATAGTTTAAGGACCTTTGGGACAGCATCTGCATTATAGGAGTACAAGAAGGAGAAGAGAGAGAGAGCAAAGGATCAAGAACCTATTTGAAGAAATAATAACTGAAAAGTTTCCTAACTTGGTGAAGGAAAAAAAATAAACCACACAACTCCAGGAAGTGCAGAGAGTCCAAAACAAAATGAACGAACACAAAGAGACCCACAACAAGACAAATAATTAAAATTGTAAAGGTTAAACGCAAAAGATAATCTTAACAGCAGCGAGAGAAAAACAGTTACCTACAAAGGAGTTCCCATCAGACTGTCAGATGATTCTCAACAGAAATATTTCAACCTAGAAGAGATTGGCATGAAATATTAAAAATGATGAAAAGCAAGGATCTACAAACAAGTCTAATTTACCTAGCTAGGATAACATTTAGTATTGAAGAAGAAGTAAAGAACTTCCTAGATAAGAAAAAGTAAAAGGAACACATTACCACCAAGCCAGTACTACAAGAAATGTTAAAGGATCTTCTTGAAGAAGGAGAAGGGGGGTGGGGGGAGAAAAACAACAGCACAATAGAATTAAAAGAGTAAAATCGCAATAAACACATACCTATCAATACTCACTTTATTTGTAAGTGGCTTAAATGCTCCAATCAACAGACATAAGGTAAGTAGATGGGTAAGAAAACATGACATCTACACACACTGTTCATAAGAGAGTCATCTCAGAAAGAAAGATATACTCAATCTAAAAGTAAAGGGATAGAACAATATATTTCATGAGAATGGAAATTTTTTAAAAAGCTTGAGGTAGCAATACTTATATTTGACAAAATAAACAATAAAATAAAGGCTATAATAAGAGACAAAGGAAGACACTCTAATGAAAAAGGGAGAAATCCTGCAAGATGACATAACCTTCATAAACATTTATATACACACTATAGGAGCATTTAAATATAGATAGCAAATCTTGATGGATATAGAGGGAGAGGTTGGTAGACAGTCACATTAGAGGATTTTTTTATAGTTGTATATTTTATATTTTATTTTTACTTTTTAAATATATTTTATTGATTATGCTACTACTGTTGTTCCCATATTTCCCCTTTGCCCCCATCTGCCTGGTGTTCCCATTCCCTCCAGCAATCCTCCCCACCTTAGTTCATATCCATGGGTTGTGCATATTAGTTCTTTGGCTTCTCCATTCCTGTTCTGGTTGTTTACTTAGTTTGTTTTTATTTTAGAGTTAGTTGTTGATAGCTGGGAATTTGTGGACATTTTAATGTTTATAGTTTTTATTTTCTTCTTTTTCTTAAATAAGTCTCTTTAACATTCCATAATAATGGTTTGATGATTATGAGCTTTACCCTGTTTGGGAAGGACTTTCTCTGCTCTTCCATTCTAAATGATAGCTTTGCTGGGTAGAGTACTCTAGGTTGTAGGACCTTGCTATTCATTGCTTTGAATACTTCTTGTCAGCCCCTTCTAGTCTGCAAACTTTCTTTTGAGAAATCAGCTGATAGTTTAGGGGAGCTCCTTTGTAGGTAACTCTCTGCTTTTCTCTTGCTGCTTTTAAGAGTCCATTGACATCAATGGATAGATCCACCAGAAAGAAAATTAACAAGGAAACAGTGGCCTTAAATGACACACTAGATTAGATAGTACTAATTGATAACTTCAGGGAATTTCTCATGGCATTTTTTTCTGGTATATGACCTCAGTGAAGTACACAAAAGAAAAATAAGCAAACAGGATTACATCACACAAAGAAGTTTTTGCATAGAAAGGAAACCATCAACAAAATGAAAAGACAACCCACTGAATCAGAAAACATATTAGCCAATGATATATCTCATAAGGGGTTAATATTAAAAAGTTATAAAGAATGTATGGAACTCAACACTGAAAAAACAAACAATCCAATTAAAAAATTGGCAAGGGACATGAATAAACATTTCCCAAAGAGGACATAGAAATTACCAACAGACATATAAAAAGATGCTCAACACTAATCAGGAGAAAAATGCAAATTAAAACTACAATGAGATCACCTAACATCCATCAGAATGACTGTCATCAATAAATCAACAAACAGCCTGGACAGACCTGGAGAGTATTAAGTCAAGTGAAATGAGTCAGTCAGAGAAATCCCATATGATTCCACTATATGTGGAGTCTAATGAACAAAATAAGCAAACACACAAAATAGAAATAGACTGACAGCTGTTGGAGGGCAAGTCATTGCAGGACTGGGTTAAAAAGGCAAAGGGATTAAGCAAACAAACAAACAAAAAAACCCTCATAGGCATCATAGTATGGTAATTACCAGAGTGAAAGGGGGATGGGGGACATAGAAAAGGATAAAGGGAGGATGAAGAAGGTAAAGAGGGGAGTAAATGTTGCTAAAAAAAGACTTTTGGGTGGTGAACAATACAGTATATAGATGATGTGTGATAAAATTGTACAGCTGAAACATATGTAATTTTATTAACTAATGTTACCCCAGTAAATTCAATAAAAATTAAAAAATAAAAATGGAGCTTATGAGGAGACCATGCTACTGAATCACCCCCATACTACGGAAACCAAAAAGAAGTGCACTAGAAGAGTAAGAAGAGTGGCTATACTTTGACTTCATTGACCCTCCCCTGGACTTGCGGAGTACCACACCAAGAGAGGCCCTCTGGGCCTATATTTTTTTCCAGTGGGGTAAAAGAGCCTATGTTGGACAACCAGCTCCACCAGTGTTGTAGAACACTTTCCACTGAGCCCACTCAATGTCACTTCACAGGAAACAGTGGGGGAATGTACTGGGCTCAAACACTGGGAATCAGACAGAAAGAAAACTGGGCAGGGTTTATAGAAACCAGCACTCACAGCTTGGCAGACTGCATTTCAGTTTGCAGCATCACCTAAGCAGAAATTCCAAGCAGTGTCTCTGCCCATCTGCAGAACCAAGCTGGTGGCTCCAGCTGACCAGGGAGCTCGGTTGGCAGTTCTGCCTGATTTGGGTCTCAGCCAATGAACTGTACTGGCTGTTGAGCCCATTTTATACCCCTTCCTGAGAAGGAAAGCAAATTCACAGTCCTATCCAACAACTGAGTATAGCTTCTGGTTGGTCTAGTCCAACCAGAAAGCCTGGCCAGAAAATGTGGGCATCTGTGCAATCCATCCTATAGTCCCACTTGCCCAAGAAGCCAAGCCAGTAAGTAGCCCAGGCCAACTGTGAAATATAAACTCTACAATACCCGCCACCAAAAAAAAAAAAAAAATCCCAGAGAGGCTGAACAGTGGCATTGGGCAGCCTGGGAGCCCAGCCTATAGCCCAGACACACAACAGAGTTCAAACTATGGTCCTGCCTGTTTGCTGGATATAGCCTGCAAACTTGCCCAAGAAGGGAGCCCAGGCAATGACCTCACCCAAGCACAGAGCATAACCTACAGCTCTACCTGATATGGAAGCTCATGTGGAGACCCCTGTAGGTCATGGAGCATAGTCTCTAACCCCATCGAACTCCCAGATATAACTGGAGAACACTCCCATAGAGAAAGACCAGCCAGTTACCTTGCACAACAGCAGAGCACAGACAGTAGCCTGCCTGATTGTGAAGCATAGCCTGTAGCTCTGCCTAACTTTGGAGCACACTCTGTGGTCCCACCTGAACACAGACCATAGCCTAAGACCCTCTCTAAATGTGAAGTTCTGCTGGTGGACACCTAGCCATTGGTATTAGGCAGGTGGGAAGCACAGTCTGAGACCTCACCTGACCAGAAACAATTACAGAGCCCAGACCATAGCCCTGCCCAACCACAGAGTTCAACCAGTGGCACCACCTAGCCAGAACACAACCTGTGATCTCACCTGAACAGAAGTGATCCCAGAGCTGAGCTAGTGGCCCCACTTGACCAAGGAACACAGTTGGTAGCCCTGTTGGATTTGGGGGTCACCCAGTGACCCCAATTTAAAGCAGAACTCATCCAGCAGGCTCACCCAATCATGGAGCCCAGCCTACTGTACATCTCCTGACCTTAGAGCATGGCAGTGGTTTTGCCTAACTGGAGACCCTAATAACAAGTCCTTCCTGTCCACAGATGCTACTAATTGTCCTGTCTAGTATCTAAAACTGAGCTCACTATTGACAGTTTTTCCTGCTGAAGTGAACTTATAAAGTCTGAATCAGAAGACTTCTTACTCAAACACACAAATATCAATGCAAGGAGTCAAGGATCATGAAGAGTCAGGTAAACATGATGCCACCAAAAGAAACAAAAAAGTTCCAATAACTGATGCTGAATAAATGGAGATCTATGTATGTACTGTTCTGACAAATAATTCATAATAATCCTCTTCAAGAAGTTTAGTAAAATACAATAACATATAGACAAGTAAATTAGGAAAACAATGCATGAACATAATGAGTTCAACAAAAAAATAGAAATGATCAACAAACAAGCAGAAATTCTAGAGCTGAAGAAAACAATGATTAAGCTGAAGAATGAAATAGAGAGCTCCAATACTCTGCTTAAAAAAGCAGAAGAAGGAATCAGTGAACTGAAAGAGAGCTCATTTGAAATTATCTATTCAGTGGAGCAAATAAATAAAAGAGAATGAAAAAGAGTGAAGAAAGCCTACAGGACTGTGAGACACAAGCAACATACAGAAGTTAGTTGCATTTCTATTCCCTAAACCAAATATCTAAAAGAGAAAACAATCTCCCTTTACAATAACATCAAAAACAATAAAATACTTAGGACCAAATTTAACCAACTGATTAAAAGATCTATAAAATGAAATTACAAAACTTTAATAAAAGAAAGCAAAGAAGACACAAACAAGTCAAAACATATTCTGTGTTCATGGATTGGAAGAATTAATATTGTTAAATGTCCATACTACATAAAGCCATCTATAGATTCAATGCAAACTCTATCAAAATTACAATTACATTTTTCATAGAAATAGAAATAGCAATCCTAAAACTTGTGTGGAACCACAGAAGACCCCCAAACATTCAAGAAAATCCTGAGAAAGAAGAACAAAGCTGGAAGCATCACACTCCTGGTTTTAAACTATATTACAAAGGTATAGTAATCAATATAACATGGTACTGGCATAAAAATAAACACATAGACCAATGGAACAGCATTGAGAGCCAAGCAATTGGCCCATTCATATACAGTCAACAAGAGGGAAAAAATGAGGACAAGATCATCTCTTGAAAAGAATGAAACTGGAGCACTCACACAAATTAATCCAAAATGGATTAAAGACTTAAATATGACACCTAAAACCATAAAACCCTTAGAATAAAACATGGGGAAAATTTATTGGCATTGGCTTTGGCAATGACTTCTTGGTTATGACATTAAAAGCACAAGCAACAAAAGCAAAAATCAAGTAGGATTACATCAAACAAAAAAGCTTCCACATAGCAAAAGAAATTATCAGAAAAAGGCAAAGGCAACCTATGAAATGGGAGAAAGTATTTGTGAACCACATATTTGTAAAAGGATTAATGTGAGGTTCTTTAAAAAGAGTGATTTCTTAAACAGTATCCCTAAGAGGTACTTGCGTTTGCTTATCTCTGGGGAACAGACACTAATCTATGAATTTAAAGCAATTGTTTCTCCAAGAATGTTGTAGAAATCAGTAGCATTTTCCTGCTAGGGAAGTAGTTTGGTAAGGCAACAGAATTTTGAGTGGTAGGTGTCATGTTCTACGATGTGCTTCCAACACAAATCACAGGCAATTCGAAGTTTAAAACATTCACTTCCTAAATGGTAGTCTTTTGTACTGCCCACAAATCTGTGGTACCCGAAGAACATGGGAACAGAAATTTGTAATATTGTCTATTTGTGCAAATAGCTTTTAAAAATGAATGTCTAAATATCCATGAGCTACTGTATAAACTTAGATAATACATTTTATTTCTTTAAATCAACTTTTCCTTCACAATGAAATTAGAAAATTGGCTATATTCCCGCATGGCCACTTTATATTTAGGCTATTGTTATTATTCTATAACTGTAAATGTTAATAAAATTATTCTCTTATTTATTCCTCTGCAAGCTCTATTGATCTAAAGCATATTGTTTAATGATGAGCTCTCTGTCCCCTTTGAGCTTAATGGTGAGTTATTTAAGTGTAAGAATGTTAATGTGTTAAAAAAATGGATTTGTAAATGCATCAAAGAAGGAAAGAAACAATTGAAAAACTTTGGATAAAAGGGGATAAAATAGGAAAATAACAAAGCCAGAAATAATGGTAATATAAATTAATATTATACAGTCATATATTATTGTCACAGGTGGGAGCAGATTTTGCTCTATCTAGCAGCCAGAGAAACAGAGAAAAGCAATAATTTGAAAGACTTATTGAATATAAAAGTATGACTTTTCCTGAGAAAAAAAAACTTTTTATCTTTTCTCAAAGGGAGCAATGTTCATTGTGGTAGATAACATCTTCAATATCTAAGAATTTTATAACAGCTGAGTCTTATAATATTTCCAGTAGCTTGAGGGTGAACATCAAAGCTCACATTCAGTGTAATGTTATGGCATTGAGTAAGGCAGGATTTGTAAACTTTGGCTGTAATAGCATAGATGATTTTCAGGGGCTGATGACTTTTCGTTGTGAGCAGCTGTCCTATGCATTGCAAGATGCTTGGCAGCATCCCTAACCTCTACCCACTAGATGCCAATATTAGCACTCCCTCTGCTCTAGTGTGACAACCAAACATGTCTCCAGACATTGCCAAATGTTTCTGGGGGAACACAATCACCCACAATTGAGAACCATGGAGCAGCTGTAATTAATAAATTACCAATTATTCAACTACATTTGTAAAAAATGCTATAAGAAAGAAATGGGTTTAGGGATTAAGAAACAGTTTTTGGAGGAAGTAAGACCTAATAGGAGACCTCGAAGGTAGTGAGTGTTAAAGCTACACAAAATGTGGAGTAAGGAGCATTCCACATAGAAAGATAATGTGTGTACTGGCCATGAAGTGGTAAGACAGACATAACATGCCATTGAATCAATACCAATGACCAAGATGACAAAATCAATTTCCTGTCATTGTGCAACCAAGAAATGTTGACTGAATAGTAGTCTCCTAGCACTCTGGAAAGGTGGGGTCTAGAATTTTTTTTTTTTACTTAGGAGCTTGCAATCTCGTAAAGAATGTAGAAATAACAGACAAAACAGAACTGGGTAATAATTAAAGCTAGCTTGAAGAAATGTGGATAAAAGGGAAAAAAATGATAAAGCCAGCAGTAGAGTTAGTAAAAGTACTTACTGTGAGTACAACAGGATAGCAGAATGAAAGAAGCCACAAGAGTTGGAGAGATTAGGAAGAGGTGTGATAGGAATTGACACTTGAAGGAGTGGCCTGATTGTGGAAACTAGGTAGTGGAATAAGGGCCCTTA
Organism: Carollia perspicillata; assembly: GCA_004027735.1. Classification (NCBI taxonomy): domain Eukaryota; kingdom Metazoa; phylum Chordata; class Mammalia; order Chiroptera; family Phyllostomidae; genus Carollia; species Carollia perspicillata. Next base: position 46,072 of record PVKM010000701.1, read on the forward strand.
GCAGGAAAGGAATAGCGTAAAATGGCTGGATATAGAAAATAATTTGTAAACTGGTCAACATAAATAGTTTCAAGGTTCTTTGTTAGAGAGTCAGGAAATTTTGTACCACCAAGCCATTCCTACCTCTTTCAAGCCAGAATCTACCTTGTTTGTTTCAGCATTTGGGGATGAAGTTAAACTTGACATAAAGATTGACAGTGAATGGCAAAAAAGAACCTCCAGATAGCTGCTATGGTAGAAGGCTTGTGCAGTGTTAGTATCTCTAAAGAACTGTCTAGGTGGTTTTGATAGGTTATTTTGCTGAGTTAATCTAAAAAATATTTTTACTTTTGAGGGACATGATCCTAACACTTAGATAATCTCAAAAGTTTAGAAGAGTCTGGAGCAGTTACCCAATTATTTTCTTCCAGAGTCTATTCAGAATGAAAGTAACACAGTGTATTAGGTACTGTTCAAAATCAAAATGACTCTCTTTACTGGACTAGGCTCAATTTTAGGTTTTCTTTTTGTTTTGTTTTGTATTGTATTATTTTTGTTGCTGCTGTTCTTTTAATATAAGCAATGAAGAAAATTTTTTAAATAAAAAAGACCAGGAGATTAAATTCATTTTTACTAATTTTTTTAATTCAGTGAATTAAAATAGACTGTGCAGCTTTCAATATTGCCAAGCTGGTTTTAGTTTCTAAAATGTGAGCATTGGAACTCTCCTATTTTAGGGAAAGTACACATGAAGGGGTTTTCTGTTTCAAAGGAAAGAAGGAAAGTTGGCCATTTCTTTAACCCTTTCTGTCATAGAAATGATTGGCGGTATTAATGTCCAACCACGGGCATTATCTCATACAAAGAAAGTTCAATGAGAAGGTAATGCTTTCCTTTCAATAATTACCCTAACTACAAGATAGTAGAATTTTTTAATATCAATTATGCACAAAAACTTTGCAACTATTAATTAGCCCATAATCTTAGGTATAAGAAATGTGTCTTTAGAAGAAAAATACAGATTTTTATGTTACTTGGGAATAATTATTAATAGTCATAAAGTATTTCCATCTCTTTTTTCCCCCAAAGGAGAAGAAAAGTTATCAAGTATATTGTGATAATTAAGGGCTTTCAGGCCTATAATGGGGGATCTGATCAAAGATCTCTTTGAAGAGATAATTTAGACATACAAATTATCTGAAAAATAGTTGTAATCATATTTATAGAGACAAATGTAATGGTGGTGGTGGTGAGAACAACACCAAGTATTAGAAGGTGTGGTCAAACCAGACCTCAGTTCAGAAACCTCAGTACTTGAGTTCTCTGGCTTGGAAAGAATTCACAGTTAAGAGTCGAACTATGTGGTAAAGTTTATTTCACAAGTCACAGAAGTAGAAGGAGTGAATGGTAGAAGAAATGAGCTCAGCAAATAAGATACAAGGCAAAACAAGGGCATTTGTAGCTTAGGAGAGAGGAAGGTAATGGTAATGGTAACATAACTGGGGGGATAAAAAGGAGGGGAAAAGACGAGGGCAGGTTCCTAGGAGAGAGAGCAAGGTGGGTCCTCAGTCTTAAGGGGTTTTAAGGGTGGAGATTTCGGAGCAGTCTCAGGAGAGGATCCCAATAAAATGTTCATCAGCTTTCCAGGTGTGTCCTTTCAGGGTCATGGTCTCCAGTGATTGGTAGGAGCCAGTGCAGGGGGTCATTAGTCAATACAGCTGGTCCTGAGGTCAGCCATGGCATTGCTTGTCTGGTTTTGCTGAAACACACCTGAGGCCTTAATGTAACTGATGTGTGTCAGAACCTCATTGTCCTGGGGGCTTAGTGCTAAGGGCTGTTCTCCAGTCTCCTTGATAGTTCCACCTGTGAGAAGGTCTAGCCTGCATGATTAACAATATTCCAGAGGAGGAAAAGTCAGGGGAGGATCTGAACCACATGGCCAGTGCTATGGAAGGTCAGGGGAGTTCTAAACCACATGACCAGAAATATGATAGGGGAAAAAAGTTCAGCCTGAGGGTGGGGTTTTTTGTTTTCCCAGTGTTGCCCATTACTAGGCACCTGAGGCTATCCATGCTGGTGACCTTCGGAGCCCGGCCCTCCATCCTTCTTCTGATCATATGTATCTGACTGTCTACCACATAAGAATTCAAATATTTTCATTGTCATACACCCTCCTTTCTGAAAATAATTTGTTTTTAGTTGTCCTTCATCATTTTTAATGTAAGCCTCATTGAGGAAGTTTTCCTTTAGTTCTCCTTAACAAGATGGAAGAGTCATAAAGTTTAATTTGTCTTAATGTCTCTGTACCTCAAACCTTTGCAACTGACAAGGAAAATTAGTTTAACTGTCTGAAAATTCCAAGTGTTGTATTACATTAAACATATGCTCTGTAATTGATTGTGGCAAATTATCCTATTGGTAGAGAAATATATACCTAAGTTCCATGTGGATATTATTTCTTGGAACACCAGAAATGATTCTAAGGTAAATGTGTTCAAAGTAATCATTTGAAATGAGTTAACTATATCATTAGTTTGTAAATTACACAATATGTACTGTTTTCAATCAAACAGTGACCATTAGAAATCAAGGAATTTGTATATTAGAAGGATGGCTTTCAAAGCTCATTGCTTGAAAAATTACCTAGAAATCAGTTTTATTTTATTTTCTAAGATATAGAGGTTTAAAGATATGTAATGCTATTGAAATTGTTTTATTTTTTGAAGTCAGCTTTTCATTTTCTTTACTACATGTAGCAATGTAGATAGACATTGAAAACAGGCTTTATACTAAAGCTTAAAATTCCTGAAAGGAATCCCATGTAAATAAAATCTTTCATTAAAATGATGAAAGTTATATTTTTGATTAAGTAAAGACTTTAAAAAATATTTTTATTGTAACTCTTAGTTTCAAAATGTTCATTGGCATGACCCAACTCTAAAGTTTTAAGGAAGCTCTGAGTAGATTTTGTCTCTTTTCTCAGAGGAGAATTTTCCTTGTTTAATTTATACAATTTCTTTGTTTATTTTAATTTAATTGTTGTTAAAGTACAGTTTTCTGTCTTTTACTCCCATCCCAGTGCCCCCCCCAGTGCTCCCCACCTGTCTCCCATTTCCAACCCCCTTTGTTTTTGTCCATGTGTCCTTTATACTTTTTCATGTAATCCCTTCCCTTTTTCCCCTGAAATTCCCTCCCCTCTGGTTACTGTCAGCCTGATTTCTATTTCAATGTCTTTGGTTATATTTTGCTTGCTTGTTTGTTTTGTTATTTAGGTTCCTGTTAAAGGTGAGATCATATGGTATTTGTCTTTTACCACCTGGCTTATTTTACTCAGCATAATGCTTTCCAGTTCCATCCATGTTGTTGCAAAGGGTAGAAGCTTCTTCTTTCTTTCTGCTGCATAGAATTCCATTGTGTATGGAAAAATACGTACCGTATTTTTTTGATCCATTCATTTACTAATGGACATCTAGGCTGCTTCCAACACTTGGCTATTATAAATTGTGCTGCTACGAACATTGGGGTGCATAGGTTCTTTCGGAATGGTGTTTCAGGGTTCTTAGGATATAATCCTAGCAGTGGAATTGCTGGGTCAAAAGGTAGATCCATTTTTAGTTTTCTGAGAAAATGCCATACTGTTTTCCCTAGTGGTTGTACCAGTCTGCAATACCACCAACAGTGAACTAGGGTCCCCTTTTCTCCACAGCCTCTCCAACACTTGTTGTTTGTTGCTTTGTTTATGATGGCCATTCTGACCAGTGTAAAGTGGTATCTCATTGTGGTTTTAATTTGCATTTCTCTGATGGCTTTCTTAAGTACACTCAAATCTTACCTTGATAAAATTGAATTTTATAATGTTTCAGAGACATTATTCAGGAATTCATTGATAGTGTATGAGAAAGTGTTTTTGAGTGGGAGTCTACTATTTGAATTTTGGGAAGATTGATTGACTTTTATCCTCTGTTTGTTCATTTGTGAAATAAAAGTATTCATCTATGAAACCATTTCTAAACCTTAAATTTCTTTAGAGCTAAAAATTATAACTCTTTGTATTGTGAATTTAGAGAAGCAAAATATTTGAAAGATAATCAATTTGTCATAGATATTCCATTGAACACTCACTTCTCAATGCATACTCAATATTAACTGATTTTTATCTATAAACCTAATGCCACAAATAATGCACACAATGCCTTTGAGTAATTGAAAGTTCTGAACTTGTTGGTTTGAATACTGGTTTTATTGTGAGTTGTTTAGTATACATTATGTAACTGAGTAACTAATAGAACAAATTCATATCAAAGGGACTAGGCATACACATGATTGTGAAATAAGTGAAATATATCTTTGGTGTTCCTACTGACCTGAGTGTTTTCCACTTCCCATTGTAGTTAAGAAGTTCAATTCCCCTTCTGAATGTCACCTCTCAACAAAATACCATTTATAAATGATTGACAACAGTTTAAATCATTTTCTTTCTTGAAATTAAAAAAGATTCATTTTTAATAGATTTTTAGATAATAATGTGTGTATATGAATGGAATGTTTTGGGCAGCCTACCTCTCATCCTTTTATTGAATAAACACATCACATATCTCTTACAATGTGCATTGCCTTGTAAAAATGCACTAATTGAAAAATACAGACTCCCTACAAATCACAGGGCCTCCCAAAGCTTGGACTCTAGTGAGGAAGAAAAACAGTGAACTAAGTCATCATTACAAAACATAAATCTGTGATTTCTGTGATGACCTGGTAGATGAACACACAACAGTACTTAAAGTTTTGTTCCCAGTATTTAATATTTTGTATAACAAGAGAAGTCATAAGTGTCCTTCTTCATTTCTCTTTAGTTGTTAAAAATAAAACAACAGTAAAGATTTCTGTCAAGGAAAATACCTATTCTCAGTCCTCAGCTTTTCAAGTATGTGTATTCTTTTATAGCAGCCATCCATGCTTATATGAATTTTGTATAGTCATTAACATAGTAAAATTGGGAATTTTGTATATTTCTAATGTTATCTAATATTGTTATCTAATGTCTAATATTTCAAATATTACAATAATTAAAATTACAATAATTATAAATATAAATAATAAATATAATAATTATTATCTTTATAATTATTTCTTTTAGGGTAGACATAGTAACACTTTGTAATGTGATACCATCATCTACTTGAGCAATTCTGTTTTGTAAATATTTCCTCTTTTCAAAAAATACTGCCCAGAACAGAACATCATCGATAGAGGGTTTTTTTGTTGTTGCCCAAATGTTTATATAATTAAATTACAGGATCATAGGTATGAACATTTTAGTATTTCTTGTTAGGAATTTTTCATTGTTTTTCAAAGATGTTATATCAATTTCTTATGCCATCATAATTATAAATTTTATTTTGAACAAATTATTTATTTTATTCAAGAAACATTTACTGAATATTAGTGTGGCCAAGGTTTGGAGTTGAACAAGTTGAAGATATGTAAAGCTAATCATATCAATTGTGCTACCTAAATGGGTAGAACAAGATAAAGGCCTTTGGAGCCAATAAAGAATCTCAGGGCACACTGGAGGAAGGAATTGTGAGTGATTTTTAAAAATTTTTACCCTTGTTTATTCTATTACAGTAACCCCAATTTTCCCCCTCTGCCTTTCTCCATCCCACCCCACCCCAAACTCCCACACTCCATCCCCACCTCTTTGTCCCTATCCATGGGTCATTTGTACATGTTCTTTAACCACTTCCTTTCCCCGCTTTCCATCATTCTTCCCCACCCACTTTTCTCTGGCTTCTGTCAGTCTGTTCCCTGTTTCTATGTCTGGCTCAGTTTTGCTCATTAGTTTATTTTGTTCATTAGATTCCTTTTGTAAGTTATGCATATGGTAATTGTCTTTCACCTACTGGCTTATGTCACTTAGCAAAATAGTCTCCAGTTCCATCCAGGCTGTCCAAAAAGGTAAGAATGCCTTCTTTCTTTCAGCTGCAGAGTATTCCATTGTGTAGATGAACCACAGTTTTTTAATCCATTCATCTACTGATGAGCACTTAGGCTGTTTCCAACACTTGGCTATTATAAATAGTGCTGTTATGACAATTGTGATGCATGGGCTCTTTTGAATTGGTGTTTCAGGAATCTTAGGGTATATTCCCAGTAGTGGAATTGCTGGGTTATAAGGCAGTTCCATTTTTAATTTTTTGTGGGAATTCCATACTGTTTTCCACAGTGGCTGCACCAGTCTGCATTCCCACCAACAGTGTAGTAAGATTCCCTTTTCTCCACAACTCTCCAGCACTTGTTTGTTGATTTATTAATGGTAGCCAATCTGACATGTGTGAAGTGATATCTCATTGTGGTTTTAGTTGGCATCTCTCTGATGGCTAGTGATGTTGAGCATTTTTTCATATGTCTATGGTCTATCTGTGTGTCCTCCTTGGAGAAGTGTCTGTTCAGAGTTTCTGTGCATTTTTTTGATTGGATTGTTTGTTTTCCTGGTGTTGAGTCATGTGAATTCTTTATATACTTTGGAGATTCTTTACATTAGTCTGATAAGGGGAGACAGTAGATGCAGCGTTTAAATTATAATTTAAAGAGAGGGATTTATCAAGACTCAAGTTGAGGGTAGGGATAGAGTTGAGGAAGGAAGAGAAGGAACACCTGAGTTGTAACATTTACATGAGCCATGGAGTAAAGGCCAATAGTAGACAAGATTGACTAGGAAAAGACTTGTACAATTGGAAGTAAACATAATATTGTCTGAGGAAAAAAGTATTGTAAATGGATATAGTTTGGAGTGAAGTCAGTGTTCAGAAGACGGAGGCAGGGCTTAACGATAGTACAGGTGATGGCTTCCCTGATTGTTTTTCACATAGAGCTATAGAGTGATACCATGTTTGGTATCACTAGGAATATTTGCCTCTAGCATTGATAATTCAGAATCTTATGAACTCTGCTGGATGGCCAACCCAGGCCAGGTGAGCACAGAAACAAATGTTATATTCTCCTTTGTTTAACTTATTGATATACTAATATATTTTGAATTATTGATTTTTTCTTTTGTATTGCAACATCAAAGAATTAAAAGGTGGAATAATAAATGCCATCCTCTCATCTTTGAATTCTCCCATCCATCCATCCATTCATCCATCCAGTAAATCTTGAGCACCTGCCATGTTCTATGTTCTTCCTAGATGCTGGGGTTATAAAGCATTAGAAAAGCTTTGATTTCAAGAAGCTCACAATAATCTAGTTGGGGAAACAAATATGCTACCTAATATGTAAAGCGTAGATGATGTTCTATGGAAGACAGGAAAACAATGGGCAAACTGCATACCTGTGGCTTTGCCAATAAAGGTGACTTGAAAAAAATTTCAATCAAATTTATTGGGATGACATTGGTAATAAAATTATATAGGTTTCAAGTGTATAATTCTCTAATATATTATCTGTATACTGCATTATATGTTTACCACCCAAAGTAAAATCTTCTATCACCATATATTTGACCCTCTTTACCCTTTACTGCCTCCCCTCACCCTCTTCCTCTCTGATAACCACTATACAGTTGTCTGTGTCTAAGTTTGTGTTTGCTTGTCATTTTTGTTCATTTGTTGTTTTCACAGATGAGTGAAATCATATGGTTCTTGACTTTTTCTGTCTCACTTTTTTTACTTAGCATGATATTCCCAAGATCCATCCATGTTTTTGCAATAGCAGTATTTTATCTTTTCTTGTGGCTAAGTATTCCACTTTACATATGTACTTCATCTCCTTTATCAAACTTTCTATCAAAGAACATGTTAGTCATTTCTATGTCTTGGCCCCTGTTAATAATGATGCATAAACATAGGTATACATACATATATCTTTACAAATAACTGTTTTCAAGCTTTTTGTGTAGATACCAAGAAGAAGAGATTCTGGGTCATATGGTAACTATTCTTAAATTTCTGAGGAACCTCCATATTATTTTCTGTAGTGGCTGTACCAGTTTACATTTCCACCATCAGTGAATGAGAGTTTCCTTTTCTCAAAAAGTGAATTTTAATTTGAGTTATAAAGGATAAATAGATGATTTCCATGTGGAGAAGGAGAAGAAAGAATAACAGCAATTGACCAAATTCTGCTCTATGGCAGGCACCAGGTTGTGTTTTATTTTGCATAAGACAACATTTAATTAACCTTGGGATTAATCTTATTATCTCCATTTTATAGGTGAAAAACATGGGACTCAGAGAGATGAAGCAACTCTCTGAAGATTACATGGGCAAGTCATCATGTAAGAGCTAAAATATAAGCCCAAATCTGCAAAAGCAAAAGGCTCATAGTAGTTCCACGATGATATCCTAAAAAATGGAAGATTAGTTTTCAAAACATTGTTTAACATTAACAAAAGACAGTAGGGACAAGAATTATTCTCAGCAGTGAAGCAGGCAGAGTTTATCTAGCTCACGTCACTGGCTGTCATGGCTCAACGTGACAGCTGTGTTCCAAACCAAAGACATGTTCCATCATCTGGACACTTTCAGTCTTTTCAACAGCAGCATTCACTTGTCATATTTTCATATTCTCAAACACTCTTATTCTGTTCCTGTGATAATGAAATGAACAGTTTTAAATAGGCTGATCTATAGATAAATCAGTACAAATTTCCCAACCTACTATCTTTAGCACATCAAATAATTACCTAGCATAATAATTCATGATAAAATATAAAGTGAGTCACATATGTGAATTTCTGTTAGATACAATAAAAAAGTGAAATTAATTTTATTAATATGTATTTCATCTACATTCAAAATATCATTTCAATATAAAATCAAGATTAAAATCATTGTGGTATTCTTGCATTCTTTATTTCCTGCTAGAACCTTGAAATATGCTGTATATTTTACTCTTGGAGCACATCTCAGTTTTGACTAATCACATTTCAAGCACTCAATACCCATGTGGCAGGTTCATGGCTACTGTATTTATTGTACAATATAGCCCATAAGAGACATATATTGAATGTTTTTTTTAAGATTTTATTTATTTATCTTTTAGAGGGGATGGGAATGGAGAGAGGGAGAGAAATATCAATGTATAGTTGCCTCTCATGTGTCCTGCTGGGAACTGGCCCTGACTGGAAATCAAACCATGATCCTTTGGTTCACAGACCCATGCTTACTCCACTGAGTTACACCAGCCAGGGCCCCTGAATGGTTTTAATAATGGTGTGTCTGCTACTACGGCAAGTTAGTGAAAAGGATACTTTTGATCTGGAGAGGCTTTCTTGCTTCTCACATCACAACAAATAAATAGATCAGGTTCTCAACCTAAGGTGAGCTTCAGAATCACTTAAGAGTTCAAGTGTCCCACCAAAGTTCTGATTTGGTTCAACTAATGTGGGATTCTAATATCAATGTCGTTTGAAAGCATCCTTGATGATTCTACTATGTAGTCAGGGCTGAGAATCACTAACATAGGTATAGCTAATTCTTAATCTTTGTGTGTAGTACCAGGAAAAGGTCAGGATAAATGGGAATATCAAGAACTTAACTTCGTTGTTCTCTTCCTTCATGAGAAATAGACCAGCAGAGCTTTCTTGGATATTTCTACTGACTAATAGAGTTGCCCTTGCTTTGGTTTGAAGATAATGGATCCCCAGCAGGAATTATATACTCTGGTGATCCCATCCTTATTGATCTTTTATCAATTTGGGATTTTTGTAAAAATCAAAATAGAAATGACTCAAAGTTGAAAAATACTGTTGTTTTAAGCATCTGATAAATTATGGAACTGAAAAGCTTTAGTTAGAGCTTTAGTTAAAATTATGTATATATTATATATTAGGTAATATATAGTGGAAAGGTAGGAGTATGTAGACTTCTACAGGAACTGACTTCTTTAACACTATGGGAAAATAATGCTTTAGATCACAGGTGGCAAACAAGGCCTATGGGCCGAATCTGGCCCTCCACCTTGTTTTATCCAGCCCGGCACCTTATTTCTACCCTGCAGCAGCACTGAGCTCCCTGCCCCTAGTTAAGGGTAGTTACACTTATACAGTCCAAAAACTACATTCAGCCTTTTGTAGGCAACTATGAGGCTGATGTGGCCCCCAGTGAAAATGAGTTTGCCATCCCTGTTTTAGAGTCTTTGCACTTGATTTCCAACAGTTTAGACTTCTGCATTTGCATTTCTCTACGTAGTCTTCATGGTCTGAAATTTGTGAGGTGAGGAGGACCAGAGAAAAGCAGGGCATAAGTATATGCTGCCTGTGCCACAGGCCTGATCCTTTATTAGCCATAAGAGAGCATAAAAATGCATGAATATCCTTGACTCCATCCTTAGCTAATGTCCCATTTGTATCTAATGTGACAGATGCCATTGTAAATTACTCTTAAATTACGGATTACAATCTTAAGATAATAACTCCAGTTTAAAAGGAACACATCGAGCTTTCCTAATGCTGAAGCAAATACCACCCAAATGAGTTGACCAATATAATTTTAAGTCTACATTAATAGAGTAAAATTATTAGCACGTGGTTACCCAGAGAATATCTAATACTGGCATGCAATTGCTTTTTTTATGATTATTACAATAGTGGTTTATTCTCTTTTAACTCCTAACCATTCTCTGGAGAATACTTTCTTCTAATATGTATAAAGAAGACTTAGGCTTATGAGAAGGATGTTTACTACCTTCAATATTAGGATATTTCTTCATTTCTGAACCCATTTACAATATTCATAAAACAGCTGTCAAAATGTTGAAATGGGCTTTGAGAAGGTAAACTCATGGTACCCTGTGAAGTGAGGAGGTCTGAGAAGCTAGGATTTGGAATGTTGTACCTACTTCAGCTCTCACACTGTAATCTGAATCCATAGCAATGGGACATATGGTGAGTCATGAAAAGAAACACTGATGCCCAGGTAATGTCCCCTCTAGATGAAGCTACTCTGCTCATTGGAAACAAGGCCCAAAACTGTGTGTGTACAACACACACACACTCAAAAAGCAGGTTTAAAAAATGGCATAAAGACTCTGGCTGGTGTAGCTCAGTGGATTGAGTGTGGGCTGCAAACGAAAGGGTCGCCAGTTCGATTCCCAGTCAGGGCACATGCCTGGATTGCAGGCCAGGTCCCCAGTAGGGGGCGAGTGAAAGGCAACTACACATTGATATTTCTCTCCTCTCTTTCTCCTTCCCTTCCCAGTCTCTAAAAATAAATAATTAAAATCTTTTAAAAAAGATTAGAGAATTCTATGATTAAAAAAATGCTGTAAAGAGGACTTACGAATTTAAACAACATACATCATTGTTTTAATGGTGAAGTATTGTGTCATTAATGGTAGCCTCTTTTTCCATTTCTGCACCCTAAGGACATTTACTAGTGATGGCCATGTCCTCAGATTTTGAAATTAGAAATGTAAGCTTTAAGAAAATAGCTAACTTGCCTGAATTCTCAGAAAACCAAATGTAGAATCATACTGTGATAAATAGTCTGTAAGTCTGTAATATTATGATGTAGCCAATCAGATTAGGGACACTTTAATGCAGCAAGAAACCAGTCAACTGCATTGAGTCAATCCCTGAGGGTTCCATTAAAATCAGATGAATCAGAGCAGGATGGCTGCTAATCTTGTGCTCATCCAAATTACATGGGAATAGCCTGAGCCTGTGGATTTGAGTTGAGGAAAACCTAAATGCAGTCTCTCTTCAGATATTTAACACACACACTGATCAGCACATTTCAAAGTGGACATCTGTTAGATTCACTGAACAAATCTTGTCAAGAACTTCCCAAGTCCTCTCAGACACACATTTAGAGACACTGGCAACCATTTTTGTTTTTTGTTTTTGATCAACAAACAGGAAAGTGATGTATAGAATCTATAAAGATTCAGGCTGTTTCTTTAGTCTGTTTTATCTGTAGAGGGATGCCTGAGTTTGTCAGAGCTGAAATGCAGCTCCAGAATGGTTTTATTTGATTGAATACTTCTTATCCATGTTTTTTGGCATAGACTTTATCAAGTCTCTTTGAATTAATCATGCAAAATTCCTATAAATCTCCAATTGTCTGAAGTAGTACATAGAATTAAACTTGACCTAGGTCTGTGGTTGGCATTTTGACCATTCAGAAATTTGTAATATTGAAGGGAAACAACAAATGTAGAAATTTCAAGTACAGCACTTGGTAATTTCAGAATGGAAAATCTAAAGGTAACTTTGAAGTCAAATTTGTTACCAAATATTTTATTTTACCAATATTGCATCAGTTGTTATTTATTTTAAGGGACAGATACTGGATGTGTATCAATTTTATGGCAAGTGATCATGTTTTCTATTTTTGAAACAATCTCATGTTCCAAGGTTGTAGAAGGAAATTAACATCTTGGTTTCCACATCTAGTTTAGAGTTCATCAACGCTGGAATGTAAAAATAAGGAACAGACAATTAATCTGGGAGAAAAATAGCATTTTGTTGATTACCTACTTTGATCAAAGGCAAGTATTTTCATGTAATTATTATCATTCCAGTTTAGCTGATGAAGGCTTTGATGCCACTGAAATAAGAAACCTCACGTGAATTTCCCCACTGGTGTAGTGTAACAGAACTAGACAGGGTTTGTCTAGAACAGGTATTCTGGTTAACAGGCCTTGCCAAGAGTAGTGAAGTTGAACTTCTAGAGCTACACTTTTAGTTTTGGCCTATCCAAGTTAAACCAGCATTTACTAGACAGATACTCTGTGCAAAGTGCTATGTTCTCCTAGTTTACGATGGAATAGGTGTAACTTGTACCTGTGTATGTAATACACAACCAAACAGTTCTCACCCCCTTGGTTTGGATTAGGCATAATTTCTCTATGCCCCACAGAGCACCCACACAGATCTGGATAGATTGGGGTATGATGTAGTAAATGAACAAACCCCAGATCTCAGAAGTTTAGCACGTTAGATGGGTATTTCTCACTAATGCTCCATATTTTTCACAGGTCTGCTGAGAGCCCTGTGTTACATCGCCCTCTTCTCTTTAGAACCCAGGTTTCCAGATTGGGTGTCCCTGGGAGTGATGTCAGAGACCATGGACAAGGAAAACAAAAACAGGGCAACTCACATCCTGGTTTCTAAAGATTTTAGCTGGAAGTGACTCAAATAACCTCCATTGCATATCATTGCTGAAAATAACTCATACAGCCACAAAGAACTTTAACAGGGTATGGTGTGTACTTTATCATGTGACTGAGAGGAAAGACAGAAGTAATTTTTGACAATACTGACCATCATAGTACTTTGTTTTTCCTCTGGTATGGGATTCATTCATGTTTATTGTTACTGTGCTGTAACAGAAATTCCTTTATGGTCATGTTTTTTATTATATCCCCAACACTAACCCAAAGTTGGGCATATACACTATTTGTTAAATTAAAGGTACATCCTTTTTACACATTCATAGTAATTAGAAATTTAGAGTCTATAGGCCCCTGGGAAATCACAAAAACCTTCCAGTTGCTGGATTAAAATCTCAAAAGAAAAAAAATTTTAAAGCCTTGGGCAATTCTCACATATATTGCCATGGGATATTTTAGAAAAGAAAAAAATTAATGTTAGTTTTTGATGTTATACAGAGCTTGAGTGAAACCTTAAAAAATGTCCGCCATCTTTCGTGAAATAATACCTTATTTTCCTGCTGGTCTAATGATGGTGCACCAGTAACATATAAAAGACTCGTGCAGGCGACATCTTCATTAGTTGCAAGTGCTGTAACAACCTTCTATCTCAGGATGCTTCACAGCTTTCTCAGGCATGATTCCTTTCTCCTTTTCATGTTGAGATGAAACACAGATTAGTACAGACCATAGCAACACTTTTTCTTGGCATAAAACCATTTACTATCTCACCCTTTTCCTTCAAAAGAATCCCATTGTTGTACAGATTTTGGAATTTAGTTTACCATTTTTCAATCCTCAGTCTCTCCAAATGCAGTATTTGAGGTAGATTTTAGAACTATACAGCCTCTTCAATATCTTCAAAAGCTTAAAAACTGGCACATTTATCTGAGTTAGGTAAACATGCTAATAAAATGACCAAGTTCCTTTGCTTTGAGGTAGAATCATATTAACAACCTCACAAACCTAGTTATTAAGTCATAAATGAGATTAATTTTTAAAACAAATTAAATTCTTATAACTTTTAGATTGTTCGGGAGACACATATATTTTTTTATTTTATTGTTGTTCAAGTACAGTTGTCTGCATTTACCCCACACTACTCCCCCCTTACACCAGCCATCCCCACCTCCCTGCCCTGATTTCAACCCCAACTTGGTTTTGTCCATGTGTCTTTTTTAATGGTTCCTGAAAACCCTTCTCCCCTTCCCCTCGTTATCCCCTCCCACCTCCCCTCTGGTTACTGTCAGATTGTTCTTAATTTCAATATCTCCAGTTATATTTTACTTGCTTGTTTGTTTTGTTGGTTAGATTCCACTTAAAAGTGAGATCATAGATCATATGGTATCTGGCTTATTTCACTTAGCATAATTCTCTCCAGTTCCATCCATGCTGTCACAGAGGTAGGAGATTCTTCTTTCCGCTGTGTAGTATTCCATTGTGTAAATTTTCCATAGTTTTTTGATCCATTAATTTATGGACAGTTGCTTACATTGCTTCCAACACTAGGCTATCATAAATTGTGCTTCTGTGAACATTGGAGTACATTGGTTCTTAGGGATTGGTGTTTCAGGGTTCTTAGGATATAATCCCAGCAGTGGAATTGTTGGATCAAAAGGCAGTTCCATTTTTAGTTTTCTGAGGAAATTCCATACTGTTTTCCACAGTGGCTACACCAGTCTGCATTCCCACAAACAGTGCATTAGGGTTCCCTTTTCTCCACATTCTCTCCAGCACATGTTTGTTGATTTGTTTGTAGTGGCCATTCTAACTGGTGTGAGGTGGTATTTCATTGTGATTTTAATTTGTATCTCTCTAATGACTAGTGATGCTGAGCATCCTTTCATATGTCTCTGGGCCCTCTGTATGTCCTCCTCGTAGAATGGTCTGTTCAGGCCTTTTGCCCATTTTTTAATTGGGTCATTTGTTTTCATGGAGTGGAGTCATGTGAATTCTTTATATATTTTAGAGTCAAACCGTGTCCAAGGGATCATTGGCAAATATGTTTTCCCACACAGTTGGTTCTCTTTTCATTTTAATACTGTTTTCTTTAGCCATGCAGAAGCTTTTTATTTTGATTAAGTACCATTTGTTTGTTATTTCCTTTATGTCCCTTGCTCTAAGGGACATATCAGTGAAAATATTATTATGTGAAATATCTGAGATTTTCCTGCCTATGTTTTCCTCTAGGACTCTTATGGTGTCACAACTTATATTTAAATCTTTTATCCACCTTGAATTTATTTTTCTGTATGGTGTAAGTTGGTGATCAAGTTTCATTTTTTTTTTTTCATGTAGCTGTCCAGGTCTCCCAACACCGTTTGTTGAAAAGGCTATTTTTACTCTATATTATGCTTCTGCCTCCTTTGTCAAATATTAATTAACCATAGAGATGGGGATTTATTTCTGGGCTCTCTATTCCATTCCATTGGTCTGTGTGTCTGTTCTTATGCCACTACCAGGCTGTTTTGATTACAGTGGCCTTGTAATACAGTTTGGTATCAGGTATTGTGATCCCTCCTGCTTTGCTCTTCTTTCTCAAAATTGCTGTAGCTATTTTGGGTTGTTTGTGGTTCCATGTAAATTTTTGAAATGTTTACTCTATGTCTGTGAAATATGTCATTGACACATATTTTTGAATACCAGGCTTTATAATAGTTGTATATATGGTACATTAATAATGCCATAGTGAGTTTACTTTTGATGTACTTACAGGGATAGTGCTTACCAGGCATGGATGACATTCTTTAGACTGCCCTTCCCATTTGAAGTTTCTGCAGACACTCTCTCTACTAGCATATATGTTGAGTGGGAAATGCGCTGTGTAACCCAGTGCTCTTAACCATAGATTATTGAAGAATGAGAGGGAGAAAGAGAAAGACAGAGGAGGAGGTGGATGAGAAGAAAGAGAAGGGGAGGAAAAAGAGGGAGGAGAGCTTTGGGCTCTGGAGCTGTACAGTTCTTTGACCCCTGGAGATAGGATTCTTTTTTGCTTGTTTGTTTACAAGTGTTCTCTCCATTAACTATTTTTTCTGCAGTAATTTGAGCATAATGGTATTATTTCATAAACAAAAATGATGCTGTTCGAATAGCCTTCTATAAACATTGAGCTGTCCCATAGCATCTAAAATAGAATTGATATGTCCTAAACTTTTTAGGAAACACATCTTGTAGACAGTAGTTTCTGTACTTAAGTTTTTCTCTCACCTTCTGGCATGCTGCTATGGTGGCAATCTTGTTGCTCATGTAACAGTGAGAATTGTTATGAATTACTCCTTTTTAGATATATTCAGGGACTCTAAAGAGAAAAAATGAAATGGAAACATACATAAAAAACATTAAAACATTAAACTTCCCTCCCTCAAGCAACTGACTTTGCTTGACTTAAAATACATACTATATAATATCATGTGTACTACTAGCAATATGTGGATTTTTGCATATTTTAACCTTTTATATGTACCTTCAAAGAGATAAACATGGGTATAAAATAGCCTTCTCGCTTTCAATTTCCTGTCCATATAAACCAGTCTTTTCACATGTTACTTACAGAGTATGAATCCTGATGTTCAGGATAAGACAAGCTAAGGTAGTGTTAATAGAAATGTGTTGTTTTTTCTCTATTTAATCCACAGTTCCAGGAACTACAATGTTGGTTCATCAAATTCCCACTTAAGAGCCCAGCATGAATAAGTACTTTAGAGTACACTGTACTTGGGGAGAATTTTAAATGGATGTACTGACTCTCTTTGCAACAGACTTTCTGCTCAAGGTTTACATCCATTCTGTTTATTTTTAATTCTTCAATCTGGTTCAAATTTTTATCCTATACTCTCAGTGAGCAGTAGCAATTGTTCATAATATGGATTTTATATAAGGAAATGCTTCAAATTATTGCCTTCACCTCTTTTGGAGTGCAACTGAAAGCGGAGGTTAATTTTTTCCACCCTTATTGAGATATAATTTACGAATAAAATTGTATATGTTTAAGGTATACAACATGACAGTTTGATATACATGTACATTCTGAAGTGATTACTACATTGGGCTAGTTAAGACATCTGTCACCCCAAAGTCACCACCACCCTTTTGTGTATGGTGTGTGTTGGGAACATTTAACATCCACTCTCGCAGCAGACATGAAGTATGCAGTGCAGTATTATTAGCAGTAAATAAAAGTTTATTGCTTGTATAAATGGTCTGACTATCCAAAGAAACTGCCAAAAATTCTTCCTTCACATTGAAACTTTAAACACAAAACTATGTCTTCATAACTCATTAAATCTAAGTAACTGGCAGGTTACAAGTCATTGAGAATTAACTTAAATGATCTCTGTAGAACCCAGGATGTATTCTATATGGATCTCTGAGTTATTCAAAGGATGAAGAAATATTTAAGTATGAGTCTTTGTCTACCCTTTTTATGTAAGGAACTTCTTGATCTTCTAAAAAATATGACTACTGATATATGAAAAATGCTCAACGTCACCCACCATCAGAGAGATGCAAATTAAAACCACATGAGATATCATCTCACACCTGTCAGACTGGCAGTTATTAATACATTAACAAACAACAAATTTTGGAGAGGATGTACAGAAAAGGGAGCCCTAGTGCACTGTTGGTGGGAATGCAGACTAGTGCAGCCACTGTGGAAAATAGTAGGGAATGTCCTCAAAAACTTAAAAATGGAACTGCCTTTTGATCTCTAATCCTACTGCTGGAAATATACCCTAAGAATTTGAAAACACCAATTCAAAAGAATGTACACATCCTCATGTTTATAGCAGTACTATTTATAATAGCCACAATTTGGAAACAGCCTAAGTGCTCAACAGTAGGTGAGGGGGTAAAAAAATAACTGTGGCATATTTACATAATGGAATACTAGATGGAAGAAAAAAAGGAATTCCTACCTTTTGCAACAGCATGGATGGAACTGAAGACTATTATGCTAAGTGAAATAAGCTACTCAAATATCATATGGTCTCACTTTTAAGTAGAATCTAATGGGGTAAAAATTTTAAACTAATGAGAAGAAATAGAACCAGAGGCATAGAATTAGGGAACAGACTAACAGCTATAAGAGGGGAGGAGGAAAATGGGGACTGATTGAAAGGAGGTGAAAGGATTAATCAAGGAACACACTTGAAGGACACATGGACACAGACAACAGTGTGGGGACTGACTATGGAAGTGAGGGGCAGGCTGAGTGGAGGGAGGTGGAGTGGGAAAATTAGGTCAACTATAATAACATAAACATTAAAATATTAAAAATAAAAATGATTAGTTGCCCACATCTCATATAAGAGTTGTAGAACAGCAATACAGAACTTAGTCTGTGAATTTTCTTTGTTTATGGAGTGGGCATTTATTGGGTGCCTGCGTAGTAATCAAGAACCTGAGCTCTGGAGTGAGAAAGAGAAAGAAAGACATCACCATCTGGGACCTCAAGTCCATGGCTCACATTCTCTAAGCCCCAGCCTTGTAACTTACAAAATGGGTATCATATTAGGACCTACTTAGGGTAGTTTTGAGAATTGAATGAGACAATACAGCTAAAGCCTTGATAAAGAGATTTGTGAATTGAGATTTACTCCGTACAACATACTGAATTATGATGTTGGTGTATAAAACTCAGTGAATCCTCAACAGAAATGTAAGAAAGAATTCATTCTTATCCAGAAGTTTGTGTTAAGATTTGTGAGTGTGTGTTGTGGGGAAAGCATAAAAAAGATAGTCCTTATCCTTAAGAAATTTTTATAGTGTGAGTGACAGAGATAGAGATAGAGACAGACAGACAGATAGAATAAAATATCATATACATTTGTAAAAGCAGAACCACTTTTTATCTAGGTGAGGCATCAGGGAAATTTTATGAAGGAGGTTACTTTGAGTGGAAACATGAAATATTGGCCAGCATTCGTATTTGTGAAGATATCATGATATTGGAGATAAAACTCAGAGAAAATATTCATTTCCTCCAGGTTTCTTCCTCAGCAAAAGGTATATATAGTAATGACATGATAGTTGTAATGACATAAAATGTGTATATACACATTTCTCTTTTAAATGAATAGTTGTAGTAATTGCACAGAACTAAGGAGTTGTAGAACCTTTTTGACTTGTTAGAAAAACTAAAATTAACCTAGGTTTAAAAGCTTTTTAGGAGTTTCTTTTTAAAAATTCTCTATTCAAATAATTTTAGAAAATTGTTGGTCAAAAAATTTCATATATAGATAGAAAAATTTCATACACACACACACATATATGGAGAGAGAGAGAAAGAGAGAGAGAGAGAGAGAGAGAGAGAGAGAGAGAGAGAGAGAGAGAGAGAGAGAGAAAGGAGTATTCCAACCTTGTTTGCAGTCTTGGATATATTTAAACATCTTTGTCTCCTTTCCACTTTCTTGGGCTTATGGAACAAACAAGCCTTTTCTTGCAGCAGACATAGAAATTGTAACAAGCACCTTGCACCTGGGATGCAATTAAACAGGAGGCGCAGTTTAATCATATGGTCTATGCTATGATTTATCTGCATTAGGCTTAATCATTAGAACCTTTTTAAAAATGAGCACGTTATTTGAGGTCAGTCTTCATGCTTATCACAGGTTGTAAAGTGACCATTAGTGCCTCACTATGTACTTCTATATAGTATTTGGAGTAGAAACAATTTATCAAGCACATTTTCTATGTTAGCTACTGTACTAACTGGATTATTTCAATGTTATTCTCAGTAATTATGTGAGGTAAGCAATAATGTATTATCCCTTCCTCACTGATGAAGACCATAAGGGTTAGGCTAAGTAATTTGTGCAAGTCTCATACCTAGCAAGTGGTGAGCCAGGATGGAAACTCAGTTCTGATTTTAAAGATTCTTTGTAGCTCTGACTGGTTGGCTCAGGTGGTTGGAGCATTGTTCCATACACCAAAAGGTTGTGGGTTTGATCCCCAGTTAGGGCATGTATGGGAGGCAAACAATTGATGTGCCTGTCTGTCTGTCTCTCTCTCTCAAATCAATAAATATATCTGCAGCTAGGGATTAATAAATACATAAACACTGTTCTTAATTACTATGTCTCCCTGTTTGCCTGTGGAAAAATTACTCTTGAAAAAAATTACATGTACATACACACATATATACTTTTACACATGATATGTAAGGCTTCCTTTACATTCTGTTATAATCTTGCTGGCTACTTGCTAGGGGACTAAAAAGAAAAGCAAGCTGTTCTCTTTTTGGATTGAGTTTTAAGAATCTAGACCATGCTGATACAATTTTGCTAATTTTCAACTCAGAAAGCATGGAGATATATTTGAAAATAAAATTCCTCTTCATTTTTGAAGCAGTGCAACTAGATATAACTGATTGTGACTTAGCTAGTAAGTATAACCAAGAAAACTGTTGGACCATTGATGCTACTTATCAAAATGTATTCAGTAATTATATTTTTCTTTCTCTTCATGCTCTGTTCAATTCCCGGCATCTCTGCCTCCCTTGAGGAACCACATAGTGCGACAGGAAGGGCATGTTGTCCAATAACCATCATTTTTAGGATCGAGCCCCTCATAGTTGTGATAACTTCAGCAAATTATTAAACCTCTTGATGTGCCAGCTTTCTCATTTCCTAAGAGGACGTAAAAATAAATACCTTCTGGGGTCATTCTAAAATTAAAGCTGATGATGCATATAAACTACTTAGGAAAATATCAAGTATACAATAATATACTCAAAATTTAAAAAGTGCATTGTTTTCTTTTTAACCTTGAATTTTGTTTAATTCTTTGTAACAAGTGAATAATATCTACTTTCCAAGTGTGTGTGTGTGTGTGTGCATGTGTGTGATATGATTAAATATAAATAATACATGTAGAGAACCTAATACCTAGTAGAATCTTAGTGGACATTGGAGCCTCTCTCTTCTCATTAATTCACATTAAAAATGCATTTTAGCCACTTTTATTTTCCTTATTGGTGTGTGTATCTCTTTATTGACCACCACAGTGTTCTTGGCTGGTCTGCAATTTACAGCTTCCAAGTTTTAACTTAAATAGTGAAGGAAGAGAAAAGCCCATGCAAAACACAATCTCAATAGGAAAAGTATAAGCTGCTTTTCAGACAAAGAAGTGAAGAACTTAAAATATAGGTTCCTTTTCACATTTCAAGAAAACACTTTACATATGATTCTGGGAATGTAGCCAAAATGAGAAAGCCAAGAGTTATATCCAACAGATATTATGAGAGGGTAAGAGGAGTCACAGATATCTAATTACTTCTTTGAAAAGAACAACATCCCATACCTTTCTATCCACACCTTTGTTTTAGAAGGAAAGACAGGGGTGGAGGTTATGTGGTAAATCCTTAAAGCACATTTGAAAAACATTTTGCTTTTCCTCTCAATCTCTTCCATTTTTATAGTGTAGGTTTAAGCTAAAATTTATGGAGATACCCTCGACAGAGCAATATTCTGAGGAAATTCTATGGAAGCAGATTTAATAATGTACACCCATCCATATAATAAGTTTTCTGAACACTTACTATGTGCCAGGTACTGTGATAGATGCTGAAAACTCAATCAAGGAATTGGAGGACATTTTCTACATGCTCATATACCAAATCTACCAATATTGGTGCATCTGTACACAAATACTGTCCCTTTTCTCCCTTTACAGTGAAGAGCTGCCTCAGCTCCCATCTATGGTCTCACACTTCCCTTAGACACTGTGTCCCACCTCATTCTCCTGCTCTTGGATTTTGTTCTTTTAATTGGCCACTATTACTTTTCTTCCCTCTTGTAAACCTTCTTACCCCTTTTAAAGTAGTGGAATCTTGCTTACAAAACATGTCGCTATGACCTCATGTCACTCTCCATTTCTCTGGTGTTTTTTAGAGAGCAAAATTCCTTCAAAGAGTGATCTTTACTCCACTTCTGTTCCTTCCAAGCTTCCTTCCAAACTGCTCCATTCAAGCATTCATCCCCATGTTTCTGAAGAATGGCTCAGGTCCAGCTTAGCAGGCACTGCCATGTTGCCAAACCCAGCACTTCATTCTCAGCTCTCATGCTTGTTAATTGAGTCCTAGCAGCAGACTCTTGTTTTTAAGACTCATGTTCTGGCTTCCTCTGACCTCAGAGGTGGGTCCCTCTCAGTCTTCTCTGCTCTTTCCTCTGCATCTTTCCCAGCAGTCAATGCTGGGGTGCCATGTCAGTCAACCCTCAGACCTTTACTTTGTTTTCCTCATCAGTGAATCCATCTACTCCAAAGAATTTAAATGCCATCTGTATTCTAATAACTTCCAAATATATATCTCTAACATCAAAACTTCTTTTTTTCCAAAATCTAAAATATTTATTTATTTATTTATATTGTGTTGTTTAAGTACAGTTATCTCCATTTACACTGCACCTCAGTCTCCCACCCCACTCATCCACACCTCCCCACCTCGAACCTACTTACTTTGGCTTTGTCCATGTGTCTTTTATACACGTTCCTTGATGGACCTTCCCCTATATTCCCCCATTATCCTTCTCTCCCCTCCCCTGTGGTTACTGTCAGTTTGTTCTTTAAAACAAGCAAGCAAGCAAAATATAACTGGTGTCAAAACTTCTTAACTCCTTAAACCAACTGTTTACTTGTCATTTCCACAGCTGAAAATTTACTCATCTCAAATTGAACTCTTAATTTCTACCTTCAAAACTTTCTTCTCTCCAACTATTTCTTATTTCAATCAGTCCAACTCTAGTCTTCAAATTGTCCATGTCAAAAAATTTGGAGTCATCCTTGATACCTTTCATTTGCCATTCCTCATCCAATCTCTCTGCAAATCCAATCATCTTCACTTTTAAAATATGTTCAGCATGTGAGCTGTGTCCTTCACCTCTACAGCAATCTCTGTAATCCATCATGTTCTATTCTATCAAGTCCCTGTATACCATCATGATCTTTTACTTAAACTACTGCATTATCCTCTTACTGTTCTCCTTTGAGCAGCCCTTTCCAGGCTTTTCTCCATACAACAGGCAAATGCAGTCCTTTTTAAACATAAGTCAGATCCTGTCACTCTCAGCTCAAAACCCTTAAATTTTGTTCCCACCTCATGCAGTATAAAATGAAGAGCCATGCCTTTCCCACATAGCCTTCATAGTGCTCCATAATTATTCCAGTCTCATTTCTTCCTTTTCTCCTCCTGTTCACTTTGCTGTGCCTACAATGCCAGATTGCTTTTCTATGAACACACCAAGCTGATCCCAGGCCCATGGTCTTTGCACTTTCTTTCCTCTCTACCTTGAATGCTTTTCCTCCACTTGTTATCATGGGCCTGCTTACAATGGAGACTTCTGGTTCAGCTTTGAATTCATCCAGCCCAGCAAAACACTCCTTGCTGCAGCCCAAAAACACTCTATATAACCTCATATTGCAATATTCTTCATAACATTGCAGCCTTCTCTTTTCATTTTAATTTTTTGCTGTTTGTTTCCACTACTAAAATGTCAGTTCACTGCTGTATCCCAGTACCTAGAAACAATACCTGGCACCTAGTATGTGTTAAGTAAACATTTCTGAATGTGGAAGAATACCAGCATGGTTTCTATCCTCACAGAATTTACATTGTAGTGGGTGCTAAAGACAAATACAAGTAAACAGGCAAGCAAATAAAATAGCATACATATTTTGAGAATTAATTTTGATAAGTATTTTAAAAACAATGCCCAAGACATTGATATAGAGATTGATAGGGAAAATTAAATTTAGGTTGATTGATTGGGGAGACTTCTCTGAGGAGGTGGCAATTCATAATGGAGAGAAGTTAACTATTCCCAAATTAAAAGGAAATCACTCTATTTCTTGCAAAGGCTGGGCAATGTAATTACAACCATTCAATCAACAACCTCCTCGTAGTATTTTGCATAAAGCTTTCAGTTTAAATAAGCATTGTAGGAATGGAGGAGTTAAGATCATCTTTTCACTCAGCTAAGGAATAGTAGAAAGAAAGAAACCTTTATCTGGACATCAATGAGATGACTGCAAGCACAAATGGGAAATTCCACCTTGGGATGCATAACAGTAATGAATCCTGACTGATCTCAAGGTGTTTGTATACAATCTACATGCTTTGCATCACTTTGAGAAGGAAAATCTGCCTGAAGTTTAGCAGTAGAATTAAAATCCTTCATTGCAACCTCATCTTGCATCAGGATACTAACAGACATTCATTAACAATATCATTGGGATTAGGGATTAACTAGCTAAAACGAATAGTATCGATGGCAATTTTAATAGTAGCCAAAATTTATTGCACACCTACTATGAGTCTGACACCTTAAAAATAACTTCAACTATAGTACTTTATTCATGTTATTTTTGTACTATTTTTCCCTTCCTTATATAATGATTGTATTTCTCCCCTACATTTTCTTTCTTTACTTGCTAGTTTCATATAATTGATACAAAATGAACTAAACTAGGCTTCTTTTCAGAATTTTGCTAACTGGCTGGCTTTCTTTGTCCATCAAGGCTGATATCTTTTCCTTCATTCCCTTTCTCCTTCCTTCATTCTTCCCTGCCTTACATTTGCCTTGATTGCATTATTGTCCTAGTCTGTTTCTAGCGCCCTATCCGCACTTCAACCTTCCCGGTGCACTTCAGAAATTGTTATTCGTATCCCCGCAAGACTGCATCTCTTCCCTTTCACAGGGCACCACTTTTGCAGCTGGCACAAGTTCCTGCAGCTGGTTCCCCATTGGTGTTGGTGCACAGTGCCAGTCCCTGCTGGCAGCTACTTCTCTGGCCTTTTGGTGCCAGCCTGCTCCTTCTGTGTGTAGCACTCCAGGAAGTGACCAAGAATTGTTCCCAGTTGCCTCCTCTAC
The DNA here is from genome assembly GCA_004027735.1 of Carollia perspicillata. Lineage (NCBI taxonomy): Eukaryota > Metazoa > Chordata > Mammalia > Chiroptera > Phyllostomidae > Carollia > Carollia perspicillata. The sequence continues at coordinate 71,073 of PVKM010000701.1, forward strand.
TTCTGGGGCTTGCCACAGTTTTCTTCAGACCAGCCAAGTCTCTGATCTTCAGAAAATTACTTAATGACTTCTGATGGATCTTTACCCCTCACAATATCTGTCCTTTCTGAACCACCACCAAGAAAAAAACATGTGGGGAAACTATGTTGTAAAATACCTGTGAATAATGTAGTTAGTCTTTAAAATTGTAATAGGAGCTATGAAAGGCAAGCACAAAGGTTTATAAAATATATTGTTCAGTAAGGGTTACCTTTGTGTCCAAAAAATCAAAAACCTCTTTTCATTTTGCCTTTGTGCAAATATGAAGGGGCAACAGTGCATTCAGGTTCATACTGCTTTAAGTGTCAGTAATATAATTGGGAACAGTGAATTTCACCCAGTACACTCAGCCTCAGGAAATGGGCACTACAGTATAGAAGATGAACGAGCTTGGGAGTCACAGAGACTTAGGGCTGAAGTCCAACACCATCATAAATGAGCTGTGCTGTCTTGAGAAGCTACTTAAATTCCTCTCTTCAGGTTTTCTTACCTATAAAAAAGGAGAATGTAATTCTTACTTTGTAATGCTGTTATAGGGATTAATTGAAGCATTAAATATGTAGTGCGAATCAATCTAGACTCATAAATCCAGGTCTGGAAGAAAACAAGCTGTCTTCATTTTCTTTAACTCATTATTTCTGACTGAATGCTTCTTCTATTGAGTTCGCAGAGATACAAAGATAAAAACTCAATTTAATTTGTATCTGCAATTGTATTAACACTTTCTCTGAGAAACAAGACCCACTGTGGGAGGATAGTGTCCAATGGTTAAGATTTTGGCTGTTAGATATTGGTGAGAGTCTTAGAGTCTTGTCTGAGGTCATCAGTCTACCCAGCTGGTCTTGGATTCATCCTCAGCATGTGGCCCCTTCAGATCCTAGGCTCCCCGAGGCTCTCTGATTCTCTCTCTATCATGCAGCTTGAGTACAGAGTATTTATTTGCTGCATTTCCCTAGATGCCCATGTCCTACGTGCCACTTTCTGCAGTCCTCTTGCCTTTGTTGCCGAAAACCAGGGGCTAGGTTTTCTCTGCTCTCAGGACTCATAGATTTTTCTGTCTTCCTTCATTTCTTACTCAAGCCAAACAAATATTTTACCATAATGATACAGAGACTATCCCCCTTCTACTAGATGAGTCTATATGTAAAATACCCTTTCCCTTGTTCTTCTTGGGAGCATCCAACAGTATTTCCTCAGTAGACATGGAAATTCTGAACACAAATTACTCTTCCCCAAACTTCTTAGGAGAAAACAAACAGATATTCTGTCCTTAGCCTTGAATGAAGGTTAGGTAGAGTGGGCATTAAAAGGGGAAAATCTAGGGTAAGAAAACACATAAATTAATACTTTAAATTATTATTCTGCAACATGTGTAAACGTATTGTCACAGTGACTGGTCAGCAGTAGGTGTTCAAGATGTTGGTGTTACTACTGATATTAAAAGTGATTCTCTAATATTTCCTTTTTCCTTATGGAATCTGAACTTCCTAGCAATCTGTCTTCCGGAATGTCTGGATTCTGGGCAATCATCTTGCAATGGTTGGCCTGAGATCAGGAGAGAAGTCTATGACTATGGAGCACAGCAAACTTAATTGGTACAAGGTGCTAGAGGCTGGAAGGGGACCCCACTCCATGTTTAGGCCTGTGTACAATGGAGTCCAGCCACGAATGAGACACTCACAAAAGCACTTTCTAAGAGAAACTAAGCCAACCATATACACTTGCTAATATATTTTTGCCTGTAATGCCTAATTAGCTGGTGAAGGAGTGCTAACAAGGATGGCATTTTCTTGTGTATACAGGCTAAGGGTGATGTCTAGAAGAATAAAGATATCACAGAAGCCAGATCACTAGGTATTATTGTGGAAAGCAATAGCCAGAGCTCAGCAGAGCACAGAAAGCAATACTATTTCCTCAGATAAGCAGCAATAACTCATATTTGTGTAGCACTTTTCAGTTCTGTAACACTTTATATACTTAATTTTCTGTTATACCTTCATTGCATTAGTCTAAAGGTATGTAGGTGGTGCTTATAATTTCTACCTTAAGATAAAAAATATCTTAGGAACTTACCTGAGCTCAACCAGCTAAGAAGCAGCCCAGAGCAATGCTTTTTCTGTGATTTCCCATAGTCTCCTGGAATGCATAGAAAGTGTCCCTCTGCCTCAGGTTTTTGATCTGCAGTCTTAAGATTGACAGAAACTTTTAATGCAGTGTTGACTACTTAAAATTGTTATTTTATGACACTTCTGAGTTTCTGTTATGGGAGAATTATTGCTTACAGTTATTCTAATAATTCAGATAAAAGGCCTTGTTTGATTCTTTAAAGTTGTTTGATATTTGGATCAGTTTGTATACTTGACCATAGCTGTCTGTTTTTCTTTTTTTTTTTTCCATTTGATCTATTTTCCATGCATAAACTAATTTTAACCTTGTTGTGTTTTATTATTTATCTTCTGGTTTGAGTAATACTTTTAAATGAGAATCTGAAAAGGAGAATAAAATGGTATGGTTTTAAAAATGAGCCTTGCCACACAAGCAAGGCTGAATTCTGACTTTTCTGTTCACCTTCCTTTCATTAAGTTCCTCAAAGACCCTTAAGGCATCTCAGAGCAGATTTACCATTTAATTCCCATTAAATATCTTGACCCTAAACTGAGTCAGCTAAGACATTCTTCTAGTCCAACATTAAAAGAAAAATTTAGTCACTAAGGTTGTATGCCAGGTTAACCACAGACATCTTTTTTAATTCTAACATGTGCTCTGGGGAAGCATTGAAGTAACATAGATTCTCATTTCTACAGTGTAGACAAGAATGATTAGTAACCTTACGATCAGGCCTCTTCCCTGGGAGAATACTGTATCTAACAAGTTGTCTTTAAACTGGAGTCAGAAAATTTAGTTTGTTCTTCTACCTCTGACACCCATAATTCCTAAGGGGTGATAAAGTAAAATGATAAAGCTGCTCTGTTAATGAAAGATACCCAGCATCTTTACTTTCTTACAACTCAGATTCTGCCTTTGACCTTAACTTGGTGTTTGAAACTTTTCCTCTTCTTACTGACTTGGACCTGTCCATCCATCAGCGGCTCCAGATCAGCTGAGGTAGCATCATGTATTTTAGCATGAATGCATTGGGATCTTGCTTTTGATTCTTTGTGGTGGGTATCAGTGTACGTGCTCTGAGGATGAGCAGTGAGAAAGACCACACCTACAGATAAGCCTTACAGTGAGTTGATTTAAGTTTGGTAGGCTTCACTGTCAGCTGGTACATTCACCTTCATCTTTGGAAAAACACACATAATGGAAATCCCCATGTAGGATCATTTCTAAAAGGTGAAAGAGAACAGCACAAGCTAAGGTAGTATTGTAATGAAAGCATTTCTTAAAACAGAAGCATAAGTGAGGTTATTTTAAATGCATAGACTGCTTTTCCTCAATTAAATTACATGCCCTGAAATGCGAGTCTTCTCAAGATTATATCAGGTGATATGGGCCTTGTTTTATTTTATTTTAGTTTTTGCTACTTCAGGCTGGTTTATTTTGCTGGATTATAACTGTAATTTAATCACATTTGCTGCAGAATTATTGAGATTATACATTGTTATGTTCTCCCTCGGTGTAGTTAATAGCTTGTTTATTTACTACTGAGTCTCAAGTTAGAACAGATTTGTGCCTGCTATTGAGAAACAAGCCAGGAATGCTGAGGGCACTATTCGTTAATCTCATGTTCTTTAACAACAGAAACAGTTCCACTGGAGGAGCCACAAAACATAGAGGCATTTATCTAGGTACCCACTCGATACGTTGTTAAAAACATTAATAGTCAACGCAATGAAAACCGTGTTTGTTTATGCACTGTGACATAATAATAATGAGAAGTTAGACTGTTTGGTTTTGTAATTAATGAAATCCTACCAGTCAATTCATAGAATTATAATTATTACTTGTTTTTCAGCTAACAAAAGTTTCCTGTAATAGATTATGAAGCATTTTTGCTTTTCAGTTAAAAACATTTGAAAAAAGTTAAATTGTCTTACAAGGATAATCTCCACCTTATAAGGATAATCTGACTCTATGTCAGAGTATGAAAACTCTGACATAGAAGAAAACTTGAGAGACCATCAGTCCTTTTCTTCTTTTATATATTCGCACTAAAACCTTTAAGGATGCTTTGATTATACCACTCATTTTTTGTTTTTGTTTTTTTTTTCAACTCACATGTAATTTAATTGCCTATCTGTTTTCCTTGGAATCACTGTATCTTCCTTTTCACCATTTTGGATCAGGATATAGTGTATCCCACCCTGACTGCTGTGGCTCAGTGGGTTGGGTGTGTCATTCTGTAAACTGAATAGTCACCAGTTCAATTCCATGTCAGGGCACATGCCTGGGTTATGGGCCAAGTGGTCCACAAAAAGCAGCCAATCAATGTTTCCTTATCTTTCTTTCTCCCTCCCACCCCTCTGTCTAAAAATAAAATAAAATAGGATCTTTAAAAAGGTATAGTGCATCCTCTTAGAATTACACACTTAATATTAACCCCTTGTGGAGGCTGAGGGCTACTCGTGCTTTAATCATCTTGGGTATTTATTAAAATGCAGAGTCCCTGAATCTAGAAATTTGTATTTTAATAATTACATCAGAAAATTTTAATGTAAACTTGAAGACACACTAGTTAAAACTGTCTGTATATGACCCCAAAGGTACAAAACATACGGTAATGTATAATTTGTCACTTTACTAAGTCACTAATTATAATCATGGACCCTCAATTTAGAGAGTGTATCCTCAGTGAGTGAGGAAGGGAATGTTTCTGCATCTCAGAATGGCCTTTCTCTTTGCACATGAACTCTGGAAAAGCCTTGCTCTGTTGCATCGTATGGCTAAGTTATAGACTTTCCTCATATTTGAGGTTTCTCAAGACCCTCAAAAGTATCAAGATTCTGCTGCCATTCATTTATATATGTATTTATTATTTTCAAATATGTTTTATTATATTCATTTCAGTTAAATTGATTAATAAAATAGGTTTAAAGTGTGATTCTGTAACACATCCTCTGTACATTGTACTGTGTGTTCACTACCCATCGTCTGGTCTCCTTCTGTCCCCATTTTTTCTCCCTTTGCCCTCTTCTACCTGCCCCTACCCTCTTCCTTTTGGCAATCACCATACTAGGTTATTCTGTTTTTATACCCTAAAATTAAAATGCCTTCAAAAGTTAGTATGTTGGCTAATCTTTTTTTCCTGGTTTCTCACTAATAGTCTGCACACATCCTACAGAGAGTGCAACTGTGGGACATGGTTTTCTGCACATACAGGATGGAGTCACGCCTGTATAATTCCATAATGAGTTATTATTCCATAAGCAGGCCAATGACACCTTTGCATTATTCAGTAATGTCACTTTGTTGTTCTCATTCAATTTACTGTCCATTGTGGTGTCCGATCTTTTTTCTTTCTTGCGACTTCCCAATTTTGTCTCTCCAGCTGAGTATTCTAAATCATTTTTTTAACATTAGATTTTTCAAGTTCATCTTATATTGTTATTTCTTGCCCCATAATTCTAATCTTTCTTTTTCCTTTTATATGATTGCCCTGTCCTTTTTGGTCGTGGTAATAGTTCTAATTTTGTATGTCCTGTGATTTAAAAAGTACTCTCTTTATGCAGATCACTATTAACTGCTTGAAAACAGGATAGATTCATTTTTGCTTATATCATTTTCCCAACCACTTAAAATTTGCAAGTCATTGCTACTGTAGGTTCCTAGTCCATTTTATAACTTATCCTATGGAGCATAATTTTATACTAAGAATGCAGAAAATGTGTTAATTTCCCAAAGTAAAACTAACTGGTTAAGTCAGGTCCAGCATATTTCCTTCAGCTCTTAAGTTTAATATACATCTAAGAAAAGCAGTTTAGCTTTCTCAGCTTGCCTTTGTAGAAAATTAATGTTCATTAGTTAATTCAATCCTTTAGTGAGAGTTTTAAAATGCTTTGTGTGTGCATGTGCATAAAATGCTTTGTGTGTGTGAGTATAATACCTTTATTGATTCTCCCAGTGGATGCTAATTGCCATTATTATTCTTGTCTTTTTTGGTAAAGGTCATGTCAACAGATGACAGTCCTTGGAAAACAAACATAATAATGCCTGATAGGAATGATCTATGCCCAAATATGAGCAACTACTTGACTAGTTCCAAAATAACTGCTGTTCCAAGAAGGAGCTATCATCCATCTAAGATCCAAAATACAGGCCTATTTTCATTTATTCTATCTAGGTGTGAAATCAGAGACATCTACAAAGGCTAGCTAGTTGTGGTTTCATTGGCAATAAGTGAGTGAAGTGCAGTATGCAAAGCCCAATGTTCAATGAAGAATAGAATTCTCCTTTTTCATTTATTCTATATCTGATTAATTGATCAATACAGAAAAGTCTGTATTTTCAAATCCATCCATGCAACATTTAGAGTGCCTACTATGTACAGAGCACTATATGGGTCCAAGAGTAATAACAAATATTGTTCATATTAAAAATCACACAAAATCCTACATATTTCCTCAGCAAATATACTCTCATTAAAACTGTCTCATGATTAAATATGAAATGTTACCTTTTTTATCTACATCCACTGGTTCACTGAATATTTCAATATTGGCTCCTTGTTTCTTTTAAAAGTGCTTGAAACACCTAAAAGTTTACTAAATATTAGTTGAATAAGAACATCACTTCCATATTCTATTGGTCACATGGGTGCCAGCCCACATTCAGTGTGAGAGGGACAATATAACTATGTAATTCAAGGAGGTGAGGACCTTTGGGGGAAATTGTGAAGGCTGGTTACCACAAAATACATCCATATACTTAAAAAATGATCTACATCATCAAAATATCCACGCGTGGTGCCTGCGTCTAGCACAAAATACTCAGAGGGGCAGTGTTCTGGGGCCAGACCTTTTTTGTTTACATATACTCTCTGTTATGCCCTCGAAGTAAGGACTTCTTAGAAGAATCAGGACATGTGGTAGTCAGAGAATAATGGCAACCCATAATGGTACTTTTACCCTTATGGTTACTTTTTCCCTTCCCCTTCTTCTGACCCCAGTCAATGATTAGCTGTGGCTTTCCTCCTCTTGTTCTCCATATCTAGCCCACCAACAAATTTAGCAAATAAGCCTGCTTTACAACTTTTTTAATTTTCATTGTCACTCTATTTTAAGTTACCACATCTCTTTACTGAACAACTACAAGACCTTTGTCATTCTTCCTCCAAGAACAACTTTTATTTCCTCCTAATACATTGCTTATGATGAGTCAGTGTTAGCATTAACAAATGAAATGTCAATGACGTTCTTCCTACACAAAGTCCTTCAATAATTAATGTAAGGAACAACTTTTGCTGAAACATATGTACTTTTTAAAATTGTCATTCTGTTACAGTTGTCCCAGTTTTTTCCCTTTTGTCCTTCTCTGCCCAGCCCATTTGCACTATCACAGTAAATCCACATGCTGGGCAGATTCCACACATGGAATAGTCCATGTCCATGGGTCATTCATACCTTCTTTGACAAGTCTCTTGCCCTTCTTTCCACCATTACCCCCATTCCCTTCTCCTCTACCAGTCCATTCCATGATTCCATGTCTCTGGTTCTATTTTGTTCATTAGATTTTTCTTATTAGTGAGACCATATGGTATTTGCCTTTCACTGACGGGCTTACTTCACTTAGCATAATGGTCTGAAGTTCCATCCATGCTGTCACAAAGGGTAGGAATTCCTTCTTCTTTCTTCCTGCTATATTGTATTGCATTGTGTAAAGGTACAACAGCTTTTTGATCCACTCATCTACTGATGGGCACTTAGGCTGGTTCCAGAACTTGGCTGTTGTAAATAGCATTGCTATGAACATAGGGGTGCATAAGTTCTTTAGAATTCATTTGGTGATTCTTAGGGCATATTCTCAGCAGCAGAACCACTGGGTCAAAGGGCAATTCCATTTTTTAATTTTTTGAGGAAATTCCATAGTGGTTTCCACAGTGGCTGCACCAGTCCGCATTCCCACCAACAGTACACAAGGGTTCCATTTTCTCCACATCCTTACCAACACTTGTTCTTTGGTGACTTATTAAGAATCACAATTCTCGTAGGTGTGATTTGATAGGTCACTGCAGTTTTAATTTGCATCTATCGGATGACCAATGAGGTTGAACATTCCTTCATATGTATGTCCTCCTTGGAGAAGTGTTTATTGAGGTTATTTATTTATTTATTTATATTGTTGTTTGAGTACAGTTATCTACATCTTCCCCACCCCAACCATCCCTACCTCCATCCCCGATCTCACCCCTCCTTTGTTTTGTCCATATGTCTTTTATAGTTGTTCCTCAAAACCCTTCCCCTTTTACCCTCATTATCCCCTCCCACCTCCCCTCTGGTTACTGTTAGTTCATTCTTAATATCAATATCTCTGGTTATATTTTGCTTGCTTGTTTGCTTTGTTGATTAGGTTCCACTTACAGGTGAGATCATATGGTATTTGTCTTTTACTGCCAGGCTTGTTTCACTTCGCATAATTCTCTCCAGTTCCATTCATGCTATCACAAAGGGAAAGAGCTCCTTCTTTCTTTCTGCTGCACAATATAGTTTTTTGAGTATAGGTTTCTTATATCCTTTGTTAAATTTATTACTAGGTACTTTATTTTTCTTGTTGCTATATTAGGGATATTTTTCCTAGTTTCTCTTTCTGACAGTTCATTGTTTGTGTACTAGAATGCTATCTATTTCTGAATATTGACTTTGTATCCTGCTGCTTTGTCAAATTCACTTATTAGGTAGAATAGTTTTTTGGTGGAGTCTATAGAGTTTTTATGTACACTATCATGCTATCTGCAAATAATGACTGTTTTTCTTCTTCATTTCCAATTTGGATGCTTTTTTTCCTTTTTATTGCCTGATAGCCATGGCTAGAAATTCCAGTACTATGTTGAACTAGAGTGGTGAAAGCAGACACCCTTGTCCTGTTCCTCATCTTAAGGGGAAAGTTTTTAGTTTTTGCTTCTTGAATGTAATGTTGGCAGTATCTTTTTCATATATGGCCTTTATTATGTTGAGACACACTCCATCTAGTCCCCCACTGCTGAGTGTTTTTATCTTAAGTGGTGCTGGATTTTACCAAGTTCTTTTTCAGCCTCTATTGATACGATCATGTGACTTTTGTCTTTCATTTTGTTTATGTGGTGTATTATGTTTATTGATTTGTGAATATCACAACATCCTTGCACTCCTGAGATGAATCCCACTGATTGTAGTCTATGATCTTTTTATTTCATTGCTGGATTCAGATTGCCAATATTTTGTTGAGGATTTCAGCATCTATTTGAATCAATTATATTGGCCTGTAATTTTCTTTCTTGCGTCTTTACCTGGTCTTGAAATTAGGGTGATACTGGCCTCATAAAAATAGTTTGAGAATCTTCCCTCTTCTTGAATTTTTTGGAATAGTTTCAGAAGGATAGGAGTTAGTTCTTCTTTGAATGTTTGGTAAAATTTGCCTGTGAAGCCATTCAGTCAGGGTTTTTGTGTGCCGGGAGTTTTTTGATTACTGCTTCAGTTTCACTTGTTGTTATTGGTCTATTCAGGCGTTCTGCTTCTTCTTGATTCTGAGTTAGAAGACTGTATGTTTCTAGAAATTCATCCATTTTCCCCTGGTTGTCTAGATTCTTGGCATATAGTTGTTCATAGTAATTTCTTACAAGCCTTTGTATTTCAATGGTATCATTTGTACTTCTCCTTTTTCATTTCTGATTCTATTTATTTGGGTCCTCTCTCCCTTTCTTTTTCCTTCACTTTCAGCCTCTGTAGATTTTTGTTTTGAGGTGGGTCTCTTGTAGATAGCATAGATGCAGGTCATGTTTCTTATCCATTCATTTACTCTGTGTCTTTTGAGTGAAACATTTAAACCATTTACATTTAAGGTTACTATTATCCATAGATACTTATTCATTGTCATTTTTACTTTTGTGCCTGTGTTCCTCTATCTTTTTCTTCATCTTCTATTTTTGTTTTTGTTTACTGTTGTTCAATTATTGTTGTCCCCATTTTCTCCCATTGCTCTCCACTGTGCTACCTAGCCCCCGCCCCACATTCAGTCCTCCCCACCATTGCTCTTCTCCATGGGTCCTTTATAGGTGTTCCTTGACTTCATCTTCTTAAAGCAGTCCCTTTAGCATGCCTTGCAATGCTGGTTTGATAGAGATGTACACTTTTTTAAAAAAATATATTTTATTAATTATGCTATTACAGTTGTCCCATTTTCCCTTTCATTCCCCTCCATCCTTCACACCTCCTCCCACCCACATTCCCCCACTTTAGTTCATGTCCATGTGTCATAAGTTCTTTAGCTTCTACATTTCCCACACTACTTTTGCCCTCCCCCTGTCTATTTTCTCCCCACCATCTATGCTACTTATTCTCTGTATCTTGTTTCCCTTTCTCCTCTTCCCACTCCCCTGTTGCTAACCTTCCATGTAATTTCCATATCTGTGGCTCCCCTCCTGTTTTAGCTGTCTGCTTAGTTTACTTTTGTTTTAGGCATGGTTGTTAATAACTGAGTTTCCTGTCCTTTCACTGCTCATATTATTCATATTTTTATCTTCTTTTTCTTAGATAAGCCCCTTTAACATTTCATATAATAAGGGCTTGGCGATGATGAACTCCTTTAACTTGACCTTATCTGAGAAGCACTTTATCTGCCCTTCCACTCTAAATCGCAGTTTTGCTGGATAGAGCAATCTTGGATGTAGCTCCTTGCCTTTCATGGCTTGAAATACTTCTTTCCAGCCCTTTCTTGCCTGTAAGGTCTCTTTTGATGAATCAGCTGACAGTCTGATGGGAACTCCTTTGTAGGTGACTGTCCCCTTATCTCTTGCTGCTTCTAGAATTCTCTCTTTCATTTTTATCTTGGGTAATGCAATTGTGATGTGCCTTGGTGTGTTCCTCTTTGGGTCCAACCTTCTTTGGGACTCTCTGAGCTTCTTGGACTTCCTGGAAGTCTATTTCCTTTGCCAGATTGGGGAAGTTCTCCTTTATTATTTGTTCTAATAACTTTTCCACTTATTGCTCTTCCTCTTCCCCTTCTGGTACCCCTATAATTTGGATGTTGGAACATTTAAAGATGTCCTGGAGGTTCCTAAGCCTCTGCTGGTTTGTTTTTTTTTTTTTTTTTTTTTTTTTTTTTTTCTTTTTCTTTTTTTTTTTTTTTTTTTTTTTTTTTTTTTGAAATCTTGTTTCTTCATTCTTTTCTGTTTGGTTGTTTCTTTCTTCTTTCTCATCTACTCCATTGATTGAGTCCCAGTTTTCTTTCCATCACTATTGGTTCTCTGTGCATTTACCTTCATTTCACTTAGTGTAGCCTTCATTTTTTCATCTAATTTGCAACCAGAATCAACCAATTCTGTTAGTATCCTGATCACCAGTGCTTTGAACTGTGCATTTGATAGGTTGACTATCTCTTGGTTGCTTAAAAGTATTGGCTCTGGGGCTTTGATTTGTTCTTCTGTTTGAGCCTTTTGTTTTTTTTGGTCTGATCACACCTGTTATGTATGAGAGGTGGAGTCTTAGGTGTTCACCAGGGTGGAGCAACCCAGGGCTGGGTTGTGAGGCTGTATGTGGGGGCAGGGTCAGAGAAGGAACAATGGCACTTGCTCTGCTCTCTCCTGGATTCCAGTTCCTTCTGCCACTTCCCACCTGCAAACTGGGTCCTTCTGGTGCTGGTTCCTGGGTGGGTGGCTTGTGTATGTTCTAGGACCCACGGGTCTCTCCAATAAACTCTCCTGCGAGGCTGGGATTCTCTGCGAGGCTGGGAGTCTCTTCCTGCACCTCAACCCCCACAGTTGTTTTCAATTGGTGCTTTTAGGCTTTATTTCCTGGTGCTGGAGCCCTGGGTTGCATGGTCTGTCTTGCTGCCCATTTTCACCTGGTTTATCTGTGCATGAATGTGTGACCATAGTCTTCCAGCTGCCTTGAGCACCTCACTGGGTCTGCTCATTGCCTCCCCACATCCAGGGTCTGCTAACTGCCACCTGCATGCCAGGTCTGCCAGCCACCAACTCCACTCCTCTTACTGGTCTGGATGAATGGTTGTTGGACTTCCATACAGTTCAATTTTCTGTTGATTGTTTTTTTTTTGTTGTTTGTTTGTTTCTAAATTTTTGTTGTCTTTAATTTTGGTTGTGCAAGGAGGCATGGCGTGTCTACCTATGCCTCCATCTTGGCTGGAAGATGTACTCTTCACAATTTTTGTTTAGGAAGCTCCTTTTCTCACCTTCCACTTTAAGTCAGAGCCTTGGTGAGTAGAGTAGTCATGGTTTCAGGCCTTTACTTTTCATTACTTAGAATATTTTGTGCCATTCCCTTCTGGCTTGTAGTATTTCTGTTAAGAAATCAGCTGACACCTTCATTGGAGTGCTCTTGTATGTTACTATCTGCTTGTCCCTTGCTGCCTTTAAGATTCTCTCTTTGTGTTTAATTTTTGCCATTTTAATTATGATATGTCTTGGAATGGGCCTCTTTGGATTCATCTTGATTGGGGCCTTCTATGCTTCCAGGATTTGTTTGACTTTTTCCCTCACCAAGTTAGGGAAGCTACTTTCATTACTTTTTCAAACAGGTTTTCTATCTCTTGTTCTTTTTTCTTCTACTTCTGGTATCCCTAATGTGAATATTGTTACATTTATTATTGCCCTGCAGCTCCCTTAAACAATCTGCATGCTTTTTTAGTCTTTTTTCATTTTGTGGCTCTGAAGAGTTTTTTTCTACACTTCCTTCCAACTTGCTGATTCAGTCCTCTGCTTCATCCAACCTGCTTTTAATTACTTCTAGTCTATTCTTCATTTCAGATATTGTATTCTTCATTTTATCTTGGTTCTTATTCATACTTTCATATTTTCTATGTCCTTTTCATGCTGATGTAGATCCCACTAATTTCCTCATACCTCCCATAAAGTTCCTTGTAGACCTCACTGAGTTCCTTGAGCATTTTTATTACCATAACTTTGATAGATCTATGTTTGATAGATCATTTGTCTCAATTTCATTTAGTACTCTTTCTGTAGATTTCTCCTTTCCTTTTGATTGGGGGTTATTTCTTTGTCCTCCCATTTTAGGTGACTTTTTGTTTGTTTCTGCTTATTAGATTGATATGCATTGACTCTCTGTCTTTGTGGGGTGGCCTTCTGTGGTAAGAGACCTGTGAGACTCAGTGGTACAATCTCCTTGTTCTCCTGAACTGGATGCTTTTGTGATGCCTTTTATGCCATTTATGTGAGCCCTCTTGTTGTGATTGGGTTTTGATAGTTGTTGGGTCATTCTTTGTTGGGTTCTTCCCTCTGGCTGGATGACTGAGAGTCACGCTGCCCACCATTCTTGTATGGTGGTGTGCAGGTGCAGTCAGTGCTAAGCATCCTCTATACTCCTTGGCTTCAAATTCATACCAACTGAGATTCTGATGACTGTTTAGGTCACTTGTTAGATCAGCCAAAAATCCATTCTGGGGGATAAGCAAGTGGACTCAGCTTCTACCCACTCAGAGGCCATCTTCTTTCTCTGGGGGATATAGAGGCAGAGAAGTTCTATGCTCTGCCACCTGTTAGCTGGAGATTCAAGATGGTATAGTTTGAAGGGCTAAGAGCCTGAGAGTCAGTGATGTAAATTGCAGTCACAGTCTGAAGACCTGAGAACTAGGAGCACAAAGGGCAGACAATAACATCCTAGTTCAATAGTCAGTCAGAGAGAGGAGTAAAACTACCCCCAACTTTTTGTCTTATAGGGCCTATATTCTTTAAATCAGCTGGCTCCTTTCTTCACTTCCAAGATCACATTTTGTGTGTATGCTCCTCTTTTCTGTGTTCTAACCCAATCATCCCTAAGGTGGTCACTCATATGTTCTTATGTTCTTTCATACTTTGAGGTCCCACAACAGGATGTTTTCTCCCTATGTTTTCACTAAGTTAATCCTTTCTCATTTATTAGCCAATTTGTCTCCTCCTCATAGGAGTCTTTCTGGACTTGGATTTATGCAGGCTCTCCAGAAAGAAATATTCTCTTAACATTTATTCTATTCTTTTCTGTTATATCACAACCTTTATTCTAGGAATTTCATCTCAGATATCTCAATAAATATTATAAGAAATTCTTAAGAACATTGTTAAATATAAGGTGTTCCTATTGTAAAGATATATAAGTAAAGGTGTGTCAATCTTATTTATCTTTTCAAAGAACCAGATCTTGGTTTCATTGATCTTTTGAATTTTATTTAGACTCTATTTCATTTATTTCAACTCTACTATTTATTATTTCTTTCTTCTATTCAGTTTGGGCTTTGTTTGTTATTCTGGGTCTAGTTCCTTAAGTGTGTGTCTTTTATTCTGAGGTAGGTCTCTTGTAGATAGCATGTATGTGGGTCTTGTTTTCTTATCCATTCAGCTATCCATTATCTTTTGATTGGAGCTTTAAACCTATTTTTATTTAAATAGATTATTGATAGACACATAGTTATTGCCATTATATTCTTTATGATTATATTCCTCTTCATTTTTACTTTTATTTCTCAAAGAAGTTCCTTTAATGTTTCTTTTAATACTGGTTGTTGGTAATGAACTCCTTTGGCTTTTTCTTGTCTGAGAAGCTCTTTATTTCTCTTTCCATTTTAAATGAAAGCCTTGCTGGGTAAAGTAGTCTTGGTTGTAGGTTTTTACTTACCACCACTTGGAACATTTCATGACTATCCCTTCTGGTCTGAAATGCTTCCACTGAGAAAATTGACAGTCTTAAGGTACCTTCTGTGCAGATTACTTAACTTTGTCTTGCTGCTAAGAGTCTCTCCTTGTCTTTAACTTATGGCATTTTAATAATGATGTGTCTTGGTGTACACCTCTTTGGGTTCATGTCCTTAGGGATTCTCTGCACTTCCTGGACTTATATGTCTTTTTCCTTCACCAGGATGGGGAAATTTTCAGTCATTGTTACTTCAAATAATTTTTCAAACCTTTGTTCTCTCTCATGCTTCTGGTTGGTACCCCTGTGATGCAGATGTTGATATGCTTGATATTGTCCCAGAGTCCTTTACTAGGGGTGTCCAGTCTGCAGCCCATAGGTCACATATAGCCCAGGATAGCTATGAGTGAGGCCCAACACAAATTTGTCAATTAGTTAAAACCTTTTTTTGCTCATTAGTTCTCATTAGTGTTTGTGAATTGAATGTGTGGTTCAAGACAACTCTTCTTCTTCCAGTGTGGCCTGGAGATGCTGAAAGTTTGGACACTCCTGCTAAACTATCTTCAATTTTTAAATTCTTTTTTTCTTTTTTCTGCACTTATTTTATATTTCTGATACCTGTCTTCCAAATGGTTGATTCGATACTCCATCCAATTCTTGTTGATTTTTTCTAATGTATCATTTATTTCATTTATTGTATTCTTCATTTCTGACTGGACAATTTTAATAGTTTGCTTTCATTTCTGGGGATTTCCTCTGTCCTTTTATTTGGAGTATGTTTCTTTGCATCCCCTTTTTAGTGGCCTCTTTTTATTTGTTTTTGTGTATTATGTAGATCTGCTGTGTCTCCTAGTCCTGATGTAGTGGCTGTATGTAGCAGGCATCCTGTATATGTCACTTGTGCATTCTCCCTGATCACCTGAGCTAGGTGATTCAGCAATGTCTTTTGTGTGGGTTATGTGAGCCTTCCTGTTATAGTTGAGTCTTGATTGCTGTCAGCTCATCCATGGCTGGGGGTTACTGTCAGATTGGATGGCTATGAGGATATACCTCTGCTACAGTGTACAAGCTGCTATGTGTGCACGGATCCAACAAAGAACTTGCCCAAAAAGGTTCTATTGCCTGTTAAGATCTCCCATTGGGCATGCCACTTGAGGAGCTAATTGGGTCATCCTCTGATGCAGTATAAAGCCTGCCACTAGGTGTATTGATTCAGGGGCTTTTTGAGATGGACTTCAGTGCATGTTAATATCAGAGGCTCCCTCTGACTAGCCCTGGGCTATGTCTCCAGAACTACAAAGTAGTCTACAGTTTTTGGCTGCCTTTGCTTGTCCTGGTTGTACAGGGGAGGGGCAAAGCTGCATATCAAAGCCAGCTACCACTAGTACCAAGCCCTGCAGCAGGTCAAGAGAAGGCCCAGTGCACCCTGAAATGCTCCTTCACCTGTTGTCTGCCTGTTAGGCTCAGTCACTGAAAGAGCCTCTGGTAGTAAGTAAGGTATGTGAGGTGGGTTCTCATTGAGTCGCAAGGTTAGGGGCAAGTGGTGTTTATCAGTGGTGTTCATAGATTCAAACTTGGTACTAGTTCTGGACCTGAGGCCACTCAGCAAATGTCTCAAGGCACACAAAGGCCAGCTAACACCCACTTGGGGTCTGTGGATATTTTGGTGGAGTGATGTCTCAGAGAATCATCAAGGTGAGGTAAACAGAGTTAATTGGGCTAATACAGAACAAGATTTGGCTATGTTGAGTGAGGAATCTGCACAGGAATTGTGGCATCAATCTGCCATGTGGGGGAGCAGTGGCCTCACCCTACAGCCATAGAGCTCAGTCTTTTTCTCTGTATATCTGCCATCCTGAAGTCAGCCTGTACTTCCTTGAGACCTTCAAAGAAAGTCTGTGCAGTGGACCCACGCTGGCCACAGCCAGCAGATGGTACTGGCATGTACATTGTTTCTTGTTGGAAGTGCGTTTGTTTGCCCTTTTTAACTTTAGAAAACACTGACTCTCAAGAGTTTTCTGCACCACGGGGATGTTAAACCTTCTTCTGGCCTTGGATTGTGAGGAATGCTTTCCACCTTGTGGTTTGTTTTTCCAATTTCTGCATTTTTCTCATTTTTGTTTTGGGCACAGGAAGTGGCAGCCATTGCCTGACTGGCTTCTGGCCCTGTGGTCACACTTAGGAGAGTGGTGTCTAGCCTGAGATTATGCACATCTTTATCAAGAGGACTTCTTTTTTTACCTCTCAACTCTAACTGATCTGGGATTTTCTAGCCTGAGATTATGCACATCTTTATCAAGAGGACTTCTTTTTTTACCTCTCAACTCTAACTGATCTGGGATTTTCTTTTTAAATAACCCGGTCACTGCCTGGGTCTCCTACTCTCAACATCTCCTCAGACAAGAGCAATATAAACAATAACAGTTTTATTTGTAACTTAAATAAATCACACTATGAGGAAATAAAGGGGAAGCATAACCATTAAAAGAAGTTCTAAGTGGGTTGGTAAAACAACTTCTGTTGGAGTGAGAGAGCTATTGAAAAGGGCCATAGGTGTCTGGGCTGAGTTGGAACAAAACCACTCATGGGGAAGGTCAGCATCTCTGACATATAGAGGTGTGTGCATTGTGTCTCCCTGGAAGTGGTTGTATTTGCCCACTGTCCATTTACAAAACACCAACTCTCAAGAGTTTTCTGCACCACAGGGATGTCACAACTCCATCTGGCCTTGGATTGTGAAGAATGTTATCCAGCTTGTGGTCCATCTTTCTAGTTTTCTGCCTTTTTTTATTTTTGTCTTAGATAAAGGAAGAGTCAGCTCTTGCCTGACTGGTTTCTGGCCCTGGGGTACAATTAGTCCAGCAGTCTCTACCCACAGATTTTGTACACACTCACTGAAAGTGAAAGAAACTTGGCCATGTGGCTCAGTCGGTTGGAGCATCATCTCATAATTGAAAAATTGAGGATTCAATTTCCAGTCAGAGCATTTATTAGATCCCTGGTCCAGGTGCATACGGAAAGCAACCAATCAATATTTTTCTCTTATGTTGATGCTTCTCTCACTTTCAGCCTGAAAGCAATGAAAAAATATCCTCAAGTGAGGATTAAAAAAGAAAAAAAAGGAAAAACCCAACCCCCCAAATAATAAAAATAAATTATATATTTTATTATATATACATTATATATATATACTTACACATGTATATATATGTGTGTACACACATTATATATACATATGTGTGTGTGTATATATACACACACACTGAATCACACCATGGAGAAAAGAAGAACATAGCAATTAAATAAAATAAAAGAAAAATGTTGGGAGAGTAGTAAAACAAATTCTTCTGGTGGGAGAGCAAGAGCAGGCTCATCAAACGGCTCTAGAGTTGGCCTTGGTGCATTTTCTAGAGGCATGTTCTCCTCTGTGGCAGGAACCAGTGCAGGTTGGAGGGAAGGCTTCTTAGGCAGGGGTAGTGGGGTCTGAGTCAGGTCAGGAGATGCTGCACAGGCTGTCCCAGGCTCCAGAGCTGCAGCTGGAGTGGCTGCTTGGAGGTAGCACACCACTGGGAGTGGACACCCCTCCAGCTCTGCCCCACCAATTATTTGCTTAGGATGTATGACAGGTGTTAAAGCAGGATCTGGCTCTATTTCCTGAGCTGGTGCTGGAGTTGTGAGAGGAGAAAAGATCACCTACATGCTTGCCTTGGCATGTGCTTCTCAAAGACAAAACACAGCCAGAAGCCAGGATCCACCATAAGACATTTTCTCAGCATACAGTCCAGCAGCTGGGTGGTCTAGGCTGGTCTTTGTTCCTGGCCAGGCTCTGTGGGTGGTCCCTGTGTGTCCGGCACTGACCCCTCTCCCCACAGCTCAAATGCTCCTCCACCCCTCATCCCACTCCCACCTTCCCTCCATTCTCTCCTTTGGGCTCTGCCTCCCTGGGTTCCAGGTTCTCTGGTCTGGTTGGTTGACCCTGGACACAGTGCTCCAGGTTGGAGTCATAAATCCTGAGCTGCCTGGTAAGCATTCAGCTCACTTTTAGTTTAATGTAGGGTCCAAGATTGAAACCTAGTTCTCCGTGTCTTGATATCAAAAGCTTAAAATGCTATTTAAAAATATGACTTAATTCAGTTCATTCTTTATTTCAATGTCTCTGGTTATGTTTTTCAGTAACCAGAGAGGAGGGAGGATGGAGATAATGAGGGAAAAGGGGGGAAGGGGTGTCAAGGAACATATATAAAGGACACATGGACAAAGCCAAAGGGGCATAGGATCAAGGGTGGGAGGTGAGGATGGGTGAGGTGGAAGGAGTGGTGGGGGGAAATGGGACAACTGTACTTGAAGAAAAATAAAAATTAACTAATAAAATAAGAAATAAGTATGACTTAATTTAGAACACTGTAGAACAGATTGGCTCCCCTTATGGACACCATCAACTCTAGCTCAGAATATTAGAGAGCTCACAGTAGGCTTCTGCTTCTTTCTCTAGACTGCTTATCACCTATT
Organism: Carollia perspicillata; assembly: GCA_004027735.1. Taxonomy (NCBI): domain Eukaryota; kingdom Metazoa; phylum Chordata; class Mammalia; order Chiroptera; family Phyllostomidae; genus Carollia; species Carollia perspicillata. The sequence goes on from PVKM010000701.1 coordinate 90,395, forward strand.
ACAATATATTTATGACATAACCATAGTATATGTTTGCTTATGTCAGGTATTAGCATTTCAGTAATTGATTGATTTAATTCCATGCCCACTCAAAAGCTACCTGGGAAATGAAAAGATGAAATATCAAGAAACTTTATTCTACTGGTCAGTATAGCACTGAACAGTCAGGATAATTTCCTGGAGCTTCACGCTTTCTCTTTTCATGAAGACCTGACATCATGACACAGAAGCTATTAAAAGGTGCTATCCAGACCACATCCTTCTCTCCACTACATTCTCAGCCTCTAATGTACTAACAAGTACCAGAGTCCCATGCCAAGATACCTGTGTGAATTTCCTTAGACTCTGTGGCTTTACCCGGAGGTCTACTGATGAAATCTTCTCATCTTGCAATCTCACCACTTAAATTTTCTATTTGAAATGATTAATCTTGAATTCCTGTTGCAAGCCCAAATCCTCAGTTTCAAATCATCCCCTTCAAATGCTAAGATCATGTTGTTACTTCAACAAATTTCTAAACCATATCTTCATTACTGAAGTCTAAGTGCTGTTAAACTTTTCACACCAGTCCTTTTCCTGTTTGAAGAACTGACTGTGTTTAACTTATATGACTTGCACATGTATTCATGGTCTCAGGACTTCATGGATTTTTCTTCCTTACCAAGCATAGATTGGGAGACTGAGATGTCACATAACTTTCAGTGTCAGTTTATTTATTAGTAAATCAAATCCAGTGGTCTGATTACTAAAAATTCTTTCCAGCCATAATGAACTCTTTTTTTTCTATTTTCCCAGTGACTCAGTTCATTCATCTCACAGCTTCTAGGCAGCCATGAGAAAGCTAACAGAGTTTTTGAAATGACAAAAACAATCGAACAAACAAAAAACACCAAACCACCAATATCATGGATGTAGCAAAAGGAATGTTCATGCTTTTAGCAGTGTTTCTTGTTGCACTTGAAATTCTGACATCCTGCTTTTTCAGGGAATCATACTAAAGGATGAAATAAAGAGCTTTTTCTAAACCCACTGATCAACAAACAGGATATGTCTCTTGTTAGCCCCAAGTGTGCAAAGAGTGTTCTGAAGTAGTTATACTGATGTAGAGTGTAAGAACTTTGATAAAACTAATGAAAATTAATTTTCCCTTGGGAAGGATATCCATAGAAGACATCCTTTTGCCATTTTGGAGGAAACTAAAAAATAAAAGTCAAACCTAATAATGTAATCTTTATTTTTTTCCCCGTGAGCCTGCAGGACTCAACGGTAGCTAAAGATCAAGCCACCATTTCATGCTTCTCTCACCTGGCATGGAGAGGGGGCCCTGAGAAAAGACATGAATCTCAGAGTGTGACATTTTTAGACTCAGATCCTGTCAGTGCCACTTGGTATCTATGACCCTGGAAACATTGCATCACTTCTTTATCCTTTGTTTCCTTATCTGACTCTTTTCAGGTTGTTACATGACTCAGCTTAGATAGGTACACATGATATCATTTATTTGCCCATTTTTCTTTCAAGTCTCTATAATCCATGAAAGGAAGGATATTGCTTATGTTTACACCATGGCATTTGAAGGATCTTTTGCAGTGGCTGGAAATACTATGTGCCCAATAAATATGTTTTGAATGATAAATATTTTTCAGTAGTTTTTAGTATACTCACACTGTTGTTATTCACATAGTTGTGCAATCATTACCACTATTAAATTCCGGAACATTTTCATTGCCCCAAAAAGAAATCCTTTACCTATTAGCAATAGCTGGCCTTCCTCTCCCTTGGCTACTGGCAACCACAAATCCACTCTCTGTCTCTATGGTTTTGCCTATAATGACTAATATTTTAGAGTTTAAGTGGTTGTGGAGATTTAAATAATGAGAGGTCTTTTTCCTTTTTGTATCCTTCCCTTACACCTAAAATCTGTTCAAAAAATTCAAATTACATCCATATTAGACATACCAATTATTTTCCTATAGCTTTAAATCCAAATTCACATCTTTAGACTCTGCTTTGTGATGCTGGGACTAGGACCACACAGACTATGTTTCTTATACTCCCTTGCCAAATGGCTTCTGATGAATTCACTCAATTAGAGTGCTAGAAGGGGATTGAAAGGCAGAAAGAAGGCAGAAGGGACCTTTTCCCCAATCTTTTGCTTTTATCAGCAATGTTTCAGTGGAAGTAGTTATCTCCAGCCTCTTTCAGGACTCCCAGGGTTCACCCCAGCATGCCCTCCCGAAGGAGCTGGAACAAGCAGTGGTAGCTCTTTCTCAGATATCTGAGCACAAATTATGTCCATAGTTCCTTCTTTGAACATCTAAATTTCAACAATGCCATGTTTTCAATAAACATATTATTTGTCACATGGAATCTTCCACAGTATAGGAGTAACTTGATTTTAGATCTAAGGTGGGAAATTACATAATATGAGTAATGAATGCTTTCTACTTTGCCATTGAATCTTCTAAGAAATAAGCCTCCACTTTTAAACACCTGAATATATTGTGCAACAAGTTTAGCTTGTCCAAACCAGTTGGTTAAGGAGATAAGAGACAAGCTTCTTTCTACTCCTGAAACCAATTAGATACATGAACTCAGCTTTTGGTATAGGAATATACAATATATACTATTATATATAATTTGGAGAGATTGAGGTCTGGTGCCTTAAGCAGTGCAAAAAGTAAGTGACAATAAATTAATATCATAACACCTTCCTCCTTTTGCCAATACTTAAGAATCAGTTCCAGGATTAGCATTCAAACATGAAAAAGTGACAGACAGAAAGGCTTTCTAAGCATTCTATGATTTGTCCATGATCTCTCAGTGATAGTGATCCATACCAAATATCTCTATTATTCTAATTTGGCACAATTCAGAAAAATAAACTTTACTTATTTGGGAAACTGCAAGTAGGTTTTGACTAATGAATAAGGTATGTATGATGAATCAGTGAGTGAAGACAATGTAATGAAGAAGTAAGCAGGGACCAAATCTTTAGGGAAAATGTACGCCAGCTAAGAATTGTTCATTTTATCCTTAGACTGTGGGAGATGGGCCATGTATTTCAGTTTGACTAGAGCAGCAGCTCTTACTTTTGCATTTTTTTTTTTACAGAATAACATTTAATACCAAAACTTTCACTCTCAAAAGTGGATTTGTGATACACTTACATAATGGAATACTACATGGCCATAAAAGAAGGAACTCTTACTGCGTGGATGGACCTGGAGATTATTATGCTAAGTGATATAAGCCAGTCAAAGAAAGACAAATACCATATGATCTCCCTTATATGTGGAATCAATTTATTTTGATTATTCATCAAAATAAATTGATGAATAAAATAGAAACAGAGGCATAGACACAAGGAACAGACTGAGAGCTGTTAGAGAGGAGGGGGATGGGAAACTATATGAAAGAAAGTGAAAGGAGTAACCACAGCAAAACATATATACATAACACATAGACACGGACAACAGTTGGTGATGGCCAGAGAGCAATGGGGTGGCGTCTAGATGGAGGTGTGCAAAGAATCAAAATGGGGATGAAAAGAGTCTTTGTTTGAGGTGGCTGGAGCACGTTGCAGTGTGCAGATGATGTTTTATTGAGTTGTACACTTGAAGCCTGTATGATTTCGCAAACCAATGTCACCTCAATAAATTCAATTTTTATCTAGATCTGTTTGGAGGATCTAGGAATATTGTGGAAGTAGGAAGACAGGTTTTGAATTTCTCTGAATTCCCATGTAAAAATGTTAAGACTAACAATTCATGGGCGATTTTTGCCATGAGAATTCATCAATAAAATTCATCAAGCTTCACCTTTAAAGTTTATACATTTCACTGAATGCAAATTGTAGCTCAATATTCCATACTGCTTCCCATATTTAAAAAGACAGTTAGCAAAATGGTATATAAAGCATTAAACACAGTGTTTGGTACATCACTGTAACTCATTAAGTGTTGACTTTGTTTCTCATGTTAAAGAAGAGATCAAATCAAATACTACAATCAATAAGATATTTTTTATTTTAATTTATTTTTTCTTTTCTTTTTTTATTTTATTTTAATTGCTATGCAAGTACAGTTTTCTGTCTTTTACTCCCGTCCCAGTCCACCCCCAGTGCTTCCCACCTCCCTCCCATTTCCACCCCACTTTGTTTTTGTCCATGTGTCCTTTATACTTGTTCCTATAATCCTTACCCCTTTTCCCCTGAAATTCCCTCCCCCTCCCCTCTGGTTACTGTCATCCTGTTTTCTATTTCAATGTCTTTGGCTATATTTTGCTTGCTTGTTTGTTTAGTTGCTTAGGTTCCTGTTAAAGGTGAGATCATATGGTATTTGTCTTTTACAGCCTGGCTTATTTCACTTAGCATAATGCTTTCCAGTTCCATCCATGCTGTTGCAAAGGGTAGGAGCTCCTTCTTTCTTTCTGCTGCATAGAATTCCATTGTGTATATGTACCATAGTTTTTTGATCCATTCATTTATTGATGGGCACCTAGGTTGCTTCCAACACTTGGCTGTTGTAAATTGTGCTGCTATGAACATTGGGGTGCATAGATTCTTTTAGAATGGTGTTTCAGGATTCTTGGGATATAATCCTAGCAGTGGAATTGCTGGGTCAAAAGGCAGTTCTATTTTTAGTTTTCTTAGAAAATTCCATATTGTTTTCCATAGGGGTTGTACCAGTAAATACTACAATCAATAAGATATTGATAGACAAAAAAGCTTTTAAATAGAAAGAATGCCATAAAATAAATTGTATATACGATTTGTGAAATAAAAATAGTGAAAGAAACTAGAGAATTTTGCTTTGGATAAAAATACTTAATAATCTTTTAAAAAGTCCAAATATTTGCATCTTTTCATGCCAGAGAGGGAGTGATTTTTCTTTCTGTTTTAAGAGTGCTCAGCACTAGTAGAGGAAAAGAATTCATACCAAGTTGTCTCTTTAAAGAGAGATTTTCCCCTCACTAGAAACATTCAAGCAGAAATATCAATCCAGACCACATCAGGGATGTGATCAGAGGGTTCTGGTCCAAGTTATCTAAACCTAAGTTTTGGTGACTCTAAGAAATAAATGTCTCAGAATAATGCAGAATGTTTACTGTCATTGATCTATCCAAGGATGCATACACTGCACACTGTGTTCCCAAATCACATGATCCAAATTCATGAATAAATAGAATTTTCAGGTTCATGAATTAAGGATCTGGAAAAAATAAATATTAAGGAAGCATCACATCACTTTATTTAACTCGGATGGCAAATGGACTGGAGGTCAAGGGGGAAAGAGAGAGAGAGAAGCTTATGTTATCTCAGATGGCAGCAGTTTATTGTACAGATTCCTGGAAGGTAAGAAAATGCAAAAGTTTTTTGAAGGTAGAAAAGTCAGAACTCATGGAGAAATAAAATATCATTCATAACTTTTTATAATGTGGGTTCCATAAGCTACTCAAGAATGTGCTAAAAATTTCTTTACTTTTATCTTAATCTTTTCAACTGAATAAAACTTCTATAGTTTCTTCAATAAAGTTATTTGTCATAAAGAAAAACAAACAAAAAACCCTAAAGTACACTAAAGCAGAGGTAACCATTTTGTGGGACAGCCAGGAAAAAGTAAATATAAAAATACTCATCAGGGCCTCATATCAAGCCTTCCAATAACAATGCAAATAGGTAGACAGACTTCTTGCCAAAATGGAGGCATAAGTGGAAATACTATGCCTCCTCACACAATCAAAATTAAGGACAACAAAGATTTAGAAACAAAAACACAACCAGAACAGACAGAAAATTGAACTGTACAGAAGTCCAACAACCATTCAACCAGACTAGTAAGAGGGGTGGAGTTGGCCGCCAGAGGAGAGGGATCATGGCAGGAAAAGGCAGTGGATGCCAGACCCAGGAGCACAGGTGGCGTGGGGCTAGCAGACCCCGGGCATGGGAAGGAAACAAGCAGAGTGTGCAAGGTGGTTGGCTGATCATGGTCACACATTCATCAGATAAACTAGGCAAAAAATGGGCAGTGAGACAGACCACACAACCCAGGGTCCCAGTGCTGGGAAATAAAACCTAAAAGCACTGATTGAAAAGGTGCCAAGAAAGACTCCCGGCCTTACAGGAGAGTTCACTGGCGAGACCCACAGGGTCCTAGAATGCATGCAAGCCCGCCCGCACAGGAATCAGCACCAGAAAGGCCCAATTTGCTTGTGGAAAGTGGCAGAGGAGACTGAAATCTGAGAGAGAGCTGAACAAGCACCATTGTTCCCTCTTTGACTCCACCCCCACATACAGCCTCACAACCCAGCCACTGAGTTGCCCCGTCCTGGTGAACACCTAAGGCTCTGCCTCTCATACATAACAGGTGTGACCAGACCAAAAAAAAAAAAAA